>CATIWK010284614.1:0-11995 GCA_949634005.1 Mallotus japonicus
TATATGTAGGACTATACTCAGGTAAAAACTTTCTAAAAAATATCGAAAGTTTAGCAGTCTAGTGGTATAACTCCCTTCAAGACATCAATAAGTTAAGGATTCGATAATTTCCTTCCCCCTACCTCAGTTAAAAAAAAAAAAAATACTACTGTTACCTTCTCTCTTCTCTTATGCCCTTCATATTTTTTATAAGTTGAATACAATTGTAATTGAATTTTTTGGTTAGGAAAAAAAATTATCAAATAACTTATTCTTTGTTAGTTGTTAAATAAATTATAACCAACAGTTGATAATAATTTTACGAAATATTAACCTTAACTAGTTATTAACTCGTAACAGTTACCAGCAACAATTTATTCAAATTGCTTTATTCTTTTGGTACATTTTTCTTGTCATTGGTTGTTTTATTTTTGACTTGTGATTCTTTTGCTGCTTAGAATAGTAGTGATTTTATACAGTTCCCTTAATACAAACAGCTAAATAATTAATTTTGTTTATGATATATTCTTTTAAAAAAATTAATTAGCTCAGTTTTTTATCTGATAGGCTCAAGGATTAAGATATTTGAAAGGCAAACACAAAATATATAAAATTTCTAACACTAATCTCTTGTTTGGTTCAATTCCATCTAAAAATTCATTTTATTTCCAAATGACTTCTAAATAAAATTTATTTTCAAATGAATTTTTATTAATAAAATGTGTTTGGTTCATATTTTGTTATATTGTGTTTGGTATAAATCTTGAATTCAAGTTTTTGTCAAAAATACCGTTGTTTTTGAAAATAAAAATAAGGAGGGGGTATTTTAGTCATTTAAAAGTATGAACTTAAAATTTGTGGAATTCATTTTGGAAATCCCAACCATTTTGATAGAATTTGGTTTAGAAATAATCAATTCCACAAATTTAAAAATTTGGAATTGCAAATGAATTTCATGTAAAATTCATTTAAACCAAACATATATAATTTGGATTTGCAAATAAATTCCATAAAATTTTATAAAATTCATTTATACCAAATACACTCTAAATATAAATTAAACAAATTGAATATAATTAAGCTCATACCGACTCTTATTAGTTTTTTTTTTTTTTATAGTGTTAGTCTACTGTTTTAGTAGTTTGGAGGAAATTGAGAGGATCAAAAGATTATTATAAGGGTCTGTTTAGTTTTGGAAAATAAAGTCTATTTTTCAGAAATTTTCTTTTAAGAAAATTAGACAATAAAAGTTATTATTTAGTCATGATATTTTCTAATTTAAAAATTAGAAAACTATTTTCTAAATTTTTCAAATTATAATAGACTTTAGAAAACTAATAAAAGATATTTTCTAAATTTTTCAATTAATATTTTGACAATTCTACAACCTCCTCAACCACCATTATCATCACTACCACCACTACTACTACCACAACCTTCGCTGCCTCCATTGCTACCACCACCACAATCACAACTTTCCTTACCTTCACCATCATCACAACCTCCACTATCTCCACCACTACTACCACTACAACTTCTGCTGCCTCCACCACTACCACCACCACTACCACTACAACATCCTCCCCCACCACCACCACCACCACAACTTTCCTTACCTCCACCATCATCACAACCTCCACTATCTCCACCATCGCCACCACAACCTCCTCCTCCACCACTACCATAACTCTATCTCCAGTTCTCCACCACCACAACTTCCGCTACCTCCACCACCACCAGCACCACCAGAACCTTCCCTACCCCTACCACCACTACAACCTCTCCTACCTCCACTACCCCTTTAACCTCCTCCACCACCACCACCAGAACCTTCCCTACCCGTACCACCACTACAACCTCTCCTACCTCCACTACCCCTTTAACCTCCACCACCACCACCATCACCATAACCTCAACTATCTCCACCACTACCATAATCTCCGTCACCTCTACCACAACCTCCTGACATAATGATTGCAGCAACACCACCACCACCACTGCCATTACTACCGCTACCACCACCACAACCTCCTAACATAATGGCTACATCACCACTACCGTCAAGCCATGGCCACAACCTCCACTACCATCATAACTTTCAGTTCTCCACCACCACCACAATCTCTTGACTTCAAATTGAAATTAATTAAATGTGCATGATTTAAAATATTTTACAAAATAAATAAATTTAAGATTAAATACTATCATATGAATCACAATAATAATAATAATTATTATATTAAATACAAAATTATTACAATAAATTTCATCAAAAAATTATGAGAATATGAAAAAAATTGCAAAATAAAAAGTAACAAACAAATTGATTTTTGGTTTTTCTGTTTTTTATATTGGAAAATGGAAAAGCAAAAAAAAATGAAAAAAAAAAAGAAAACTAGAAAAGAAAAACAAAAAAATATTTTCTAAAACTAAACAACCCCTTAAAGTCGTCCACTATAAAAAAAATGAGCGAGAAAGTGGTACAATAGTGATTTCTTTATGAACATAAAATTTAAATTTCACCATTATTAATATGTTTGAGAAATAAAAAAAAATAGTTATAATTTTGATTCCTGTAATTTTATGTTTTGATTTTTGTATTTTTTTGCGACATTTAAGTGTTTATGTTTCATATTTCCCATACTCTAGTATCCCATAAACTAATATCATCACTATTTTATGAAAAAAATATTAATATAATATTAAATTTCAATGATAAATTTATTCTATATTTGATTTATAATCAATCTAACTATTTAGTTATCTTTAAATATATTGTAAATTTATTTTTAAAAATTATTTCTTTTTATTCATAACAAAATAAAAAATGTATTTAAACTTAATTTATTGTAAGTTTATTATAGTTAATCGAATGCACTATCACTCATTATATGATTTACTATTAAAATTTCATATTATTTTGACATTAAATCATAGGTTTTGATTGATATTATTTAGAATAGTACTTATGTAAGAAATATGAAACACAAAGATACTTAAATGTTGTTGTTCAAAAAAAAAAAAAGATACTTAAATGTGTAAAAAAAATTTACAAAACTAATTTTGCCAAAAGTTAAACTATGGGCCAATGAATTCTAGCCTAATTGGTGAGGGTGAGGTCTCAAATCAATCCTTAGTGGGAGCATTTCAATAATTTTATGTCCTTAACCCGCTTCACTAGGAATTATATATATACTACATTTATATACTATATACTATTATAGTTAATTTGTAATAGTCATTCATAATCAATGTGATAGTATTTGAAATTGTTGTAATCTCCCAAAATGTGATGAACCTGACAAAAAAAAAACTATAGAATCAAAAATTCTCTTATTAAAAAAAATTTAATAAGGTGTGCATACTCAAAAGTAGCAACTATTTGACCAATAAAGTTTTAGTCTAATTGATTAAGGTGGAAGCACCTATTACTTAAGGTGTGTTGTAATAATAATTAGTGATAATTTTAATATTAATTAAGATAATATTGTAATTATTGTATTTTCCGGTTTTCAGAAAATTCCGACTAAAAATAGTAGCAACAATTTCTGTTACTTGTCATTTAGTAGGTGTAAAATTTCACTGACGGGTAAAAGTGAGACTGGGCAGGAAGTGGAGTTAAAAATTATCAAGTGGGGTTAACTTGTGGAGCATGAGAATTATTGTTAAACTTTTTCTTTCTTTTAATGTGGTTAACGAAGTTATCAAAAACTTTAATTTTGATGAGCATGTGCCAGCGACAGCCTAGTCTCCTTAAAGATGGCGTTATTATTATTATTAAAAGGCATAGATTGATGAGATGGTCCAGAGACAGTCGAGTCCAAACCAATTTATCTGTCTAATTTTTATTTGGTTTCAAGTGTTGTCACACATTCGTATCTCGACCTTTTTTTGGTGGTCCTTCCTTCCATCACCATGCTCTGCCCGTGAGTCAAGGTTATTAAAGTGCAGTCCTCTTGCATTCTTTTTTATTTTTTCTTTGAGGGGCTGGGCTGTAGTCTTCTGTCTCTGGTTCTTTGGTTAAGAAGATTATATATATATAATACGAAGAATGCCATGAAAATAGTAATCTAATGGAGCATTATTTTCACAGTAAAATAATATGAATATACAGTTCTATACCAATTTATTGATGAATGCATGCATGCATGCATGATAGTGGTGGTGATGAATGTATTTATAATTTTAAGGGTAGAAGACTAGAAGCTATAGCCTTAAACTCAGTTTCTAATAGCTAAAAAGTAAAGGAAAAAGGTGTCATCAATATACTTTATAGCAGTAGGGTTCAACATCATTCAACATTTCTATTAAGCTCAAGCACCTGTCTAGTGGATCTTGAAACACTTCAAACTTTTTTTTTCTTTTTCTATATTTCTCAAACTTTCTAAAGGTAAGAACATTGTTAAAAGGTTATCTATTTAATACCATCATTTATAAAAGTTATTTTTTTAACAAATAAAAAAATTTTACTACTTACATTGTTATGAATTGAGCCATAACTTTTGAAGTATTGAAAAAAGATTTTACCACTTGCTTACTTAATTTTTAAGATCGACAAAAATTATTTTTAGATTATGAAAATTTATAAAAAAGGGTTCTTTTTCTTTTTCTTACCTTTTCTCTTTATTGTTCTTTTGAGTTACCTTACCTTTGTTCTAGATTTGGGGTTGTCTTTGGCACTCTCTTTGCCAACGGTGGTCCTTCTTTTCTTTTTTTTATTTTCTTTTAGTTTCTATAGTTTAGTTTCTGAATAATTTTTTATCTATATTTCTTAGCTTGAATCTGCCTTCTTTGGGTCTTTGCTATCATCTTTTGATGATTTTTTTTATCTTTTACAGGGATTTGTTAAATCAGGAAAAGAAGCAGCAACAATGTATTAAAAGAAATTTTAGTTTGTTCAAGATGAGTTTAGTCACTCCCATCAACTCGTGAAGGACAGCAACAAGTTTTTCCGGTCGATCAGCCGGATTTTAAATTTTCTACACCTGTCCATCACTAGCATCATTGTACCGGTCGATCATCTTGCGCGGTGTTGTTGTACCGGAGTTTCAAGTGACCTTTTCTTTTTATTTCTTGGTATTTGGGTAATGGTTTTTGTTGCTTTACTTGTCTTGATCTATCATTTTTCTGTATTTTTTTCTAGGTTTTTTGATCATTTGTGCTTCTTTTGTATCAAATCCAAAAAGTTTGTACCAACTCTTGCCTAAAAGGCATTTTAATATATTTTAATTTCTTTTGTTTGACAAAAAAAAAAGGAATATGAAAATTTACGAATTTAAATTCCATCTAAAATTGAGTTTAGCACTATATACTATTAGCAATTGAAAAGTTAAAAAAAAAAAAAAAGCAACCCAATGATGCATAAATAAAAACTAAGTAAATGGATGTTTTTTAAGCAAGATTGCAATCTACTTAGTCTAATAATCTAATCATGTGCAAGAGGTGTGAGTTGGAAAAAAGGACCAATATCAACCAAACCAACTATAACACAGAAAAAAAAATTGTGGAAGTGGGTGGTTTAAATATAATGGAGCTACCTGTAACAGTTCACAGGAGTCAGAATGTGAGTGGTCCAATGTTTTCAAATTAAATACTGAGCAGCATGTCACTACTTCTGGTTCTTAGCCTTGTCTTTTGTTTGATGGAGCTTATCATTGCAATGGGATCCAGCTTCTTTCTGTCCCTTCTTCTCCTTCTTCTTCTTCTACTCTTCTTGAACTATTTTGTGTCTATTTATGAAACTACCAACTTCTTCTTTGTTTTTAAAGTTTAGGACATTAGGACAAAAACAATGCTGCCATATGAACTTTGGTGAACAATTTTTCACAATATTCTTTCAAACAAGTACAAGCACTCAAATAAACAATATTTAATATATTTTTATATATGATTCACAAATTAAGATTCTGCCTCAGAAATTATTTAATGGTATTTATACATTCAATTTAAATTTATTATCTTTAACTAAAAAAATTGATATGATAACAATGATTTATACACACCACGAAGAAGTATAATTGGTGAATGATGTTTGATTTAATAGTTAAATTTATGTAAAATCATCTAAAGATTCGGGTTGAAATCCACTACCAAAATTTGTAATAGTAAAAAAAAAAAAGGTACAATTGGGATTTTATTTTTTATTTTTAATTTTTATTGGGATTTTATTGTGTTTTAGGTGCATGTATAATGTGTTATCATATAGTAGTGGACTGTCCACATTGAATTCGAAGGAAGTACAAAGTAGTTAGTGTACCTCAGTGGAATTTGATAAGAAAATAGGGAAAATTATAAATTTGGTACATGAATTTTTCAGTTTATTCTATTTGAGTATCTAATCTTTTTATTTTTACAATTAAGTATGTAAACATTTTAAATGAATATAAAAAAGTGCTTCCGGTCGATTTGACAATGACTATGTACTTAATATGATCAAATGAGCTCCATTTTTGTCTTAATCAACTACCATATTATTTACCACATATGTAGATTATTGAAGTTGACAAAATTGTCCTTAAATTACAAATTGAAAATTAGGATTTCATGAGAAAAAATGTTTGAAAAAAAAATGCCTCCTCTTGTTAATGTATTCCTTTTCTTCTTCTTCCATCTTCTTGTTTTGGTTTCAAAATTATAAACAACCCTACCAAATACGATATTACCATAGTTTGCACATGCTACAAGGATGCTTACCATTGTAGCCAAATCAAAGCAAACTTCTAAATGTAGCATTCCTCTGAAAATTTGATGTTTTTTCTTAGAAAAGTCATTACCACAGAACCACCTATTATTGAATTCCATGAAATGAATTCTCAATCAATCAATTTATCGAACACCTTTAGCACCGTTTCAACTTCCATAGTCTTGAAGTAAAAAGCTATTAGAGAATTAACAACAACATTATAAGAGCTAAAACCAAATTTCAGCATATACTTATGAACCTATCCACCTTCCTTGAGACTTTCTAAAGCTGCAAAACACTTCAAAAATGCAAGACACTTATGAGAGTTCACTTCAATTCCCAAATCCAACATCTTCTTATATAAATATACACTTTCCTCAAAAGAACCAATCATTTAAATAAAATTTCAAAGGCAAACTTTCTCATTGGCAATCTTACAAAAACTTAGCCCCCCTCCTCTTATATCCCCACAATTTTATTCTCAAAAGACCATCAATTGAGATCCCACTAGAACAAATAAAGGAATGAACTTTTTTTTTTTTTCATATTGTAGAGAGCTGACCTCAATCTTTGGCGACTTGTCAAGCAATTCTATTGTCTTTTCAAGACTACCCACTACACATAATTCATAGATTTTTCTGTTGAAATTAGAGATTTAGAAGAAGAACACGTTAAAGAGGAGGCTTTTATTTTGTTTTGATTTTTTTTCTCTCATAAAATTCTAATTTTCAATTTGTAATTTAGGGGCCATTTTGTACATTTCAATAATCAATATATATGGCAAGTGACATGGCAGCTAATTAAGACAAAAGTGGAGGCCATTTGATCAGACTAAGCATACAGTCATCACCAAATCGGTTGAAAGCACTTCTTTGATATCCATTTAAAAAGTTTAGACACTTAATTACAAAAATAAAAAAAGTTAGACATTTAAATAGAAAAAAACTAAAATGTTTGAACATCAAATTTGTATTTTTTTTTTTTAGAAAATATCATCAGAAGTTTTTACCATATATATATAGTCTATTAAGGCCCAATTTGAAAATGCATTTTTCCAGTATGTTTTTAGTTTTTTATTTTAAATTCTTGTATAGTTAAAAAATATTTAAATATTTAATATAAAATTTTAATTTTTTAATAATTAAATGTTAAATAGTATATTAAACTGGCTTTTAAAAAAACACAAGATACTTGGGTAAAATATCCGTAATTAACATATTTTTCTGATACACAAATTTATTCAATAGATATTCAATAATTGTTCATACTGTACATATTGATTGAAGACACATCCCATTTAAAAATATATGGCTAAAACACATTTCTAAGATATAATATAAGTCAATTTAACTCAACTCGAATGCCTTTTTTTTTTTAAGGAGAGCTCCACTAAATTTAAGTCTCAAGCTAATTGCAATTTACTAATTTTTTCACATTTTGATCCTCCATCAAGGATATTTCATAACATAAAAAACCGGTAATAATTTACATTTTTTAAACCATTAGTATTTAATATTTATTGAACTCTAATTAATCTGGTTTGATTGGGGCAGAATTATAAAAACAGTAAAAATCTTCCAACAACTAATTTAATGTAACTGTATATATTATAACTCGAACTCCAAAACCTAATTTAAGCGAGAACGGTTCTATACCACCTAATCCCAACAATTGTTGATAATAGTTTACATGTTTTTAAGGCAGAGAAAATTATTTGCAAATTATTATCAGTCTTTTTTTTTTTTTTTGTCTAACGTAATCTAAATTGATAATTACTGTCAAGGTAATTGAGATTTGTAAATATTTTCAAAGCCTCAACTACTTATTCGCCTCTCTATTTTTTCTTAATCAATAATTTTGATTATCTTGACAACTATTTTAACATACATTTGTTGATATTATTTAATGGGTATTTATTAATGATCAAATATCCAGCTTTATAAAATTCAAAGTACTTTCTTCCAAAAAAAAAAAAAACTCAAAGTACTTGTTAATTAACTATTAATTATAATATATACATTAAAATGTGGTTATCTTCTATGTTCATATGAGTATCCTTATTTAAATTAGACATGCTCGATTTAAGAAAAAAAAATTTTAAAAATTATATTGTGTTAATGCATTTTACATAAGCATGCACAAGAGTAGCATTGCAACAAAATTTTCTTTCTACATAAATAACTATAAGAGCAAATAACAAAATTTTCTTGTGAGTTAAGACCATAATTATATTTGTATTTTCTTATTTTAAAAATGGAATAATTTTGTTACTATTTATTAATATTTTAGTAAATAAAATATTCTGATTTCCATAATTGTAATAGATTAAAATATTTTAGTCTCTATATTTTGATAATATAATACATTTTAGCTCACAAATTTTTATGTAAATTGTTCTACTAATTTTATATTTATTTCAGGGTATTTATTTACATGTTATATAGTTCCGAATATTGTTTGAGAAGAATGAATAATGCTGTATTGACTGTGTAAAATATATACATGTACAGTGATAGAATATGACTAGAACTCTAGCATACTCTAGGATATATAAAGTACAATAGAACTGATTAAGTGATAAGTAGATAAACGTTATCCTGTATTCAATACCCCCCCATAAGCTGAAGACGCGAAAGGACGAAAGCGAAGCTTATCTTAAATGTGCAGAAAGGAAAGCTTGGCCAATGGCTTGGTCATGATATCGGCCAACTGATCTTGAGAAGTAACCGATCCAATAGTGAGTTGTTTGGTAGCCACATGTTCTCGGACGAAGTGGAAATCGACTTCCACATGCCTAGTCCATACAGTGAAGGCTGCATTTGTGGAGATGAACACCGCACCAATGTTGTCACACCAAATGTTCGGAGGCTTGAAAACAGGCAATCTGAACTCTCGAAAAAGATGTGACAACCAGCGGAGTTCCACACTAGCATTGGCTACCGATTTGAATTCAGATTCAGTGGAGCTACGAGCAACTGTTTTCTACTTCTTGGAATTCTATGCAATTAAATTGTGACCCATATAGATGAGATAGCCGCCAGTAGATTTTTTGTCATCCAGATTGCCAGCCCAATTAGCGTCAACGAACGCAACCAAATCAGATTGAGGAGAAGGCATGATATGAAGCCCATGTGTCTTGGTACCTTGCAAGTACCGTAGCAGTCTCTTGAGTGCTTGAAGATGTTGTTGAGTTGGTGAATGCATGAATTGCGTCAACTTGTTTACAGCAAAGGATAAATCAGGCCTTGTGAATGTGATATACTGCAGGGAACCACAACATTGCCGAAAACTAGTGGATTCAGAGGAAGAAAAAGATGGGGAATTATCCTTGTGTAGTGGAGTGCCTGTAACCATAGGAGTGGACAACGATTTGCAACCTGCCATTCCCATAGTCTACAAGAGCTGGTCAATATATTTTTCTTGAGACAAAACAAGACCTTTTGAGGTTTTATAAACCTGAATACCCAAGAAATAACTTAGTGATCCAAGATCACAAAGAGAGAAGGCTGCAGATAACTTAGAGATAACTTCATTGATAAACAAAGAATCACTGCCCGTAACAAGAATATCATCCACATATATAAGTAAGAAGCAAGTGATGTTGGCATGATGATATATAAATAAGGATGAATCGTCAGTAGAGCTTGTGAAACCAATAGAAAGAAGAAAGGAACTTAGCTTGTGAAACCAAGCACGAGGTGCTTGTTTGAGACCTTACAAGGATTTGTGAAGTTTGCAGACATGCTAAGGAAATTGCTTGTCAATAAAACCTTGTGGTTGGACCATGTAGACATCCTCTGTTAATTCACCATGTAGAAAAGCATTACTAACATCCAATTACCTTATGTCCCAATGATTAGAAACTGCAGTAGAGAGAATAACCCGTATTGTTGTGGGTTTTATCACAGGGCTGAAAGTGTCAGTGTAGTCAACACCATGTTCTTGTGTATATCCTTTGGCCACCAAACGGGCTTTGAAACGTTCTATGGAACCATTAGCATGTCGTTTAATCTTGTACATCCACCAGTTACCAACAACATTGACATTTGAAGGACATGGAACCAAGTCCCATGTATGGGTTTGATGTAAAGCCTGCATTTCACTTGCCATTGCATCACACCATTTTTGGTGTTGGATGGCCTGTTTATAGCTGGTAGGGTCGGTATTAGGATCACAGTAAGCTGTAAGGGCATATTTTCATGTGTGTGCCATAGTAGAAGGGCGAAGGATCATAGGGTGTTGGCGAGGTAGTGTGGAGTTGGGAGGTGAAGTGGAGGTTGAGTCAACAAATAATTGTAACCCATCAGGATTAGAATTCTGGTGACGTGAAGTAGATAGAGGTGAATGGTGATGTTTGGAGATTATATTTGGAGATAAGGAGGAAGCGGGTAGGTTGGATTGGGAACTAGAGATGTGAGAGGATGAGTGGGTAGTTAATGGAATAGGAGTGGGCGATAAGGGTGGGGTAACAGCAGTGGTTGAGTTTGATAGGGAAGGAAGAGCCATACCTGAAGAGGATTCCGGGGAGCCAGGGAATTGGGGCAAAGGAAGACGTACTTGCAAATAAGGAGTAGATGATGTGGTGGGATTTTTATGAGCAACAACTTGGGAATGGTGTTGGAAAGGAAATGTATTTTCATCATTTTTAACATGCCTAGCAAAATAAATCCTGTCAGTGGTTATATCTAGACATCGATAACCCAGATAGTGAGGTGAAAAGCCTAAAAAAACGCATTGAGTTGTTCTATATGAGAATTTATGCTTGTTGTAAGGTCTCAATAAAGGGTAAATAGCACAACTGAAAACATGTAAAAAGGCATAATCTGGAGATTGATGGTGTAATAATTCAAAAGGAATTTTGTTTTGAAGGGACTGAGTGGGCATACGGTTGATTAAAAAAATAGCAGTCTCAAAGGCAAAATTCCAATATTTAAATGGTGTGTGAGAATGACCCAGTAATGTAAGCCCAATATCAACAATATGGCGGATTTTTTGCTCGGCAGTGCCATTCTGTTCATGGGTGTGAGGGCAAGATAATCGATGTAAAATCCCATGATTTTTAAAATGTGTAAAGAGTGGTCTATATTCACCTCCCCAATCAGAATTGAAGGATTTAATTTTATGATTAAATTGTTTTTCTGCATAGGCTTGAAATTGAAGAAAAATACTCGGTACTTCACTTTTTTTTTATAAGAAAAAGCCATGTAAACAAACTAAAATCGTCAATAAAAATAACAAAGAAACGATCTCCATTAAAGGAATTAACAGGGGCAGGACCCCAGACATCAGAATGTATGAGTTCTAAGGGATGAGTACTACGATGATGAGTAGAAG
>CATIWK010284618.1:0-12929 GCA_949634005.1 Mallotus japonicus
CATCATGCACTATATCCCCAACTGAAATAGAAGATATCGAGAACAAAACAGATCTTAGAAATGCCAATTGTAAATTCTGGGCATAGCATCAAAAGAAAGAAGAAGGAAGTTGTAGATACAAAAATAATAAAAAAGAAAAAATAAGGAAGATGGAACAGTGAAAAAGAGAAGAAAAAAGAAAAAAAGGGAAGAAGAAGAAGCTCTCGTGAGGAAAAGGTGAAGGAAATGAATGAAAATTTGAGTAGATTCATTAAAATGAATTAAATGAATGAATGGGAAAAAAAAGGTAGGTAAAGGAAGAAGAAGAAGACGACGCAAACAAAAAAAGGGCACGCATGAAAGATAAAATAAAAAAAGGACACGCCTGTAATATTTAAAAAATATAGTGTTTACCATTTGCATGATCAAACTCCTAATTTTGATCTTTGACAATCAATTTAAGTTTCTAATGATATTACTCAAGTGTGTAGGTACTTAATTTTATCAAGATTATTCGTACAAGTCCAAAAATAAGAAATACAGTCTTTATATTATTTCGGTAAAGTATATTATACCAAAAATATACTCAAAGTATCCAATATGTTTAGAAGTCAAAAACACACATTTTTAGACTTATAAGTCTTCCCTCACGAGCTGATCTACTACGCTCACTAGCGACCCTTACGAGCACTATTCACTCATGAGCGTATGTTCTGACAGCACCAGGAGAGTGTAAATTCTGACACACTCACGACCTACGCTCACTAGCACCTCACGAGCACTATTCACTCGTGAACATAGGTCCTGACAGTCTCAAACGGCTATTTTTGAATGCAACAGTCATCAAAGCTACCCTCACGAGCCAGGACACTACCCTCACGATCGTGAGCATCATTTCAGCTGCAAAAAATCCAAATTGATTCAAAAATCATTTATGGACATTGGAGACTTATTTGACACCTCCAACAACTATAATTTGAGTTGTTTATCTATATAAACAACACTTAGAGTTCAATTGATGGTTAAGAAACTTGTTTATCATTCATTCTCTCTTAAGCATTCAATTAAACTCTCAAATTCTCTCTTTAACAATTCTTGTATTTCATTAACTCTTGTGAGAGTTGGTTGTATGTTAGAAATAGAATTTCTACTTCATCTAAGTCTTGGGATAGATTAGAAGGGGAGTGAGATTTATTTCTAAATGAATTGGTTTAAGTGTTTAACCATCAAAACACTTGGGTTTTGGTTTTAGAGTGAGCCTTGAAACTCTTGTTTGTAAGGTTGAAAGAGTGATCCTTAAACTCTTGTGTAATCTCAATCTTGTGAATAAGATTGTGGGTGATTGAAAATCCTAACTTGGGGATAAGTTAGGTGGAGACGTAAGATTGTTGAGAATCCGAACTCCTTAAATCTTTATGTTCATCATTCTTCCTTCTCAACATTCTTTTCAATTCTTGTTCAAATCGATTTAATTTCGATTATTATTCAATAGCCTTACCACCCCCCCCCCCCCTCTAAGGCACTTTCATATAGGACATTACATGTTAATGGCACCTATTTTTTGGGCATTTTGTAAACATCCCTATTAATTATAAGACAAAGGACTATGTCTTTTTATTAGTGAAAATTCTATTGCATTGTTTTATACTGATCCAAAAAATTTTGGGCCCAACTGGTATAATGGATTGTTAGTTTGTTATTAGGCTTTAAATGGGCCATTAATTGAAGTAAGCCTACTATGTTTATAAGGGTAAATTATATTGTGGACCTTGTTCATATTACAATATGGACTAGGGATCCATCACACGTCTGAAACATGCCTTCTCCTTTTAAGACTTTTAGTTTTTTTTTTTTAACGCTTTGGTTTTTAATGCATGTCCTATATATACATGAATTGTGTAGCTTGTTCTCCAATCACAACATACCAAAGCCATTCATACATACATAGTTCTCTGTTTGTAAAAAAAAAAAAAAACCTCTATCACCACTACAAATTACAAAATTTGTGATTTTGTTATTGGATATATATATATATATATATATATTAAATAGAAATATAAACAAAAATTAATATTAAATAATGTAAGTTCATTACTTAACCAGTATAGGTTCATTTAGATAAAACATGTAGGTTCATTACTTAAATAATGTAATTTCACTATAATTTCACTGTAGGTTTATTAGTATTTGCCTACATGTTCATTAGTAATTATTTACAGGTTCATTAGTAATTGCCTACAAATTCATTAGTATTTGCCTACACGTTAATCAATTTAATAATAAGGTTTATTACTTTACAATATTATCAATTAATATTATTAATTTAATATATTAATATTAAGTAAAAAGTAATATTAATATTATAAAAATTAATAGGTTAATTGGTAAAATAATATAGATTTATTGATTAAATCATGAAGGTTCATTAGTTATCAGCTATAGGTTCAACACTTTTAATACTCTAGTTCATTATTTTATATAGGTTCATCAATAAAAAATTATAAGTTCATTGAACACAACATACATGTTCATTTAACCATACACTTCAGGTTCATCAAATAAAAAACATAATCATTTCATTAGTAAAGAAAGACAAATCTTAGCTTTCAATCTTTCAACATTAAATTATTAATAATTCCATTCCAAATCTAACCTTGCACTGCAGCTTGGGAATATATTAAAACACGGTCACCACATCTGCTGGTGTTTTGTATCCATTACAAGTGGTTAATAAGGTAAACAAAACACCACAGAGAAGTGCGAGTCATAAAATCCCAGATTTTGACCTATTTTTTTCTTAATTTTTATGCTTATGCCAGTGCATTTTCTTTTTATATGTAAAATGGCTTAACTGTGTAAAAAATGATTACGCGAGAGCTTGTAAGTGCTTTTGCATAATCATAATCGTTATGTTGAATTTGGGGATGAAAAAGAAATATGTATAAACAAGAATTAAAGAATGCCTGTCAAATTTTAATTTAACGCCATGGAAAATTGACAGTACAAGAAAAGAAAGCCTACAACATACTTTTGCAGATGATTACTAAAAGGTGATAAGAAGAAGAAAAGGTGATAGTAAAAAAAAAGCGCGTGTTTGTTTTACACGTGTGATGGATCCGTAGTCCATATTACAATATGGACGGGGTCCATGATATAACAATTGGTTTATAAGGTAATTAGATTTTAAAGTAGTTTAGAATTGGTTTAGTCAGTTTCCTAATTAGATTATAGTTCTTCTCTAAAGTCAATTTATATATATTTGGTTTTAAGAATAATAGGAATCATCACATTCATTCTACACAGAAAACAACTTTACTCTCTACAGCTTTATCATTTTTATTTTTACTTTATTCTTCTTGTGATCCTAGTGATTATACTTTCCGATGAAGCAAATTTCCTATTGAATTCAGTTTCAATAGGTTAAAAGGGTTATAACTTACTTCTAATCATGTTATCCCCCTGAGCTAATAACAAAATTTTCTATTCTTTATTCGTGGCTTTTGCTATTATTATGACTGACTCACAAGACTTTATTTAAATAACCTAAAAACTTTTGCTGAATTTTGTTTTGATAGACATCTTTTTGGCATGGTCATTGGGACCATTGTATGCTAATGTAGATATAAGAATAATAATATATGAAATCAACAAAGACATCAGCAATAATAACACATAAAATCAAAAACATCAACAATCAATTTTTCTCTTCTAAAAAAAATCAATTTTTTAAACTTACTCATTTATCAAAACACTCATTTCTAGAAACAGATTTTTAGAAACTCATTTTTATAGAAGCAATGGTGTGGTAGATATAAGAGCTATGGCGAGCAGTTACCTGATGATGTTGTTGCCCATAAAAAATGGAGTTGTTAACTGGGATGTTGTTGATAGCATTTGAGATGATAGTTTTAGGTATTTGTCAATTATTGAGATTTCGATTTTTTTTTTTTATGTATTTAATGTGAGAAAACATTACTACCTTTAGGGAGCATGGTGAGAATTTGATTGAGTCTAGTAGGTTGTGGGTAAGGTTATGAGTAGATGGTGGGAATGGTGATTGAAGTAGTGGTGGAGGCAATTCTTCTTTTTTTAGTTATGGAGGATTGTGAAGGCTCAATTGAGTTTGGGTAAGTTGTGGGTAAAGCTGGTTTGAAGACAGTGGACGATGACTGGAATGGTGATCTGATGGAGGAGATTTCTTTTTATTCACCGGTGAAGAAGAAGAAGAAGAAGAAGTAGTAGTAATATAGTAAAAAAAAGTAAAAGATGGTAAACATAAATAATTATAATTTCTATCAGTTAAAAATATCTATTTTAATAAATAAAAAAATAGAGAAAAAAGAGTGTTATTCACTCTCCTCTTTTTGTAAAAATTTGAGGTGAATTGCCAAATTTTACATTTTTATGGGTTAAATGCCAAAAAAAAAATAAAAAGAAGCTAATTTTGGGGTTAATTGCCCTTGCATAATAGTTCAGGGCATAAATTGCCACTTTAGCCATTCTTAATGTATCACATCGTTACCTTTACCCGTTCAATACACAGTTTGTGTAAAAAACAAGTAACCAAAAAACAACAACCTCACAGTAAATAATAAATTTATATTTGTATAATTTATACTTATATAAATTAATTATTTTTATTTCAATTAAATAATTAATTTATATTTAAATAATTAAAAAATTATATTTATGTAATTTATATTTATATAATATTCAAAAAAATATAAAATATGAACAATGACCTAACAACTGGAAAACAACAACCCAATAACAATCTCACAGTAGCCAAATATTAAATTATTACTAATATTTAATGATCTAATATTTAATAATAATTTAATACTTTATAAATAATAATTTAATAATTAATAATTTAATAAATTTATATTTATATATATTATATTCATAGAGATTAATTATATTGATATAAATTGATAAATTAATTTAAATTTATATAATTTATATTTATATAAATTAATTATATTTAAAACAAGTATAAAATAAGGACAGCAACTTGACAACAATCAAGAAACAACAAAAAAAAATCAACAACAACGTAACAACAATCAAAAATAAAAATTAAAACAAACTTAAAAGGACACAAGCCAAACAATAACCATAAAAAAACAAAACAAAAAAAAATTAAAAAAAAAACAATAACAACCAAATATTAGAGTATTATTGATATTTAATAATTGGGATAAATACAATTTGGATCCTTGTGGTTTTGTCTTTTGTTAAAACCAATCATGTATTTGTTTTAGCATTTTAAGTATCCTATGTTTCACATTTTTTTACACTTTATTACCCTTCTAACTTTTTTTTTTTTAGTAGAAGATAATATCATTACTAAGGAAAGATCATTATAGAGATGAAAAACAACACATGACACATAAAAACTACCAAAAACGGTAGAACCAACCTGTCCAAACAAGGACAGAACAAAACATAAACTTGACAATACAAGGTTTGTACCCAAGAGACAACCAAGATAGAAATACACTTAAAAATTAAGTGAAGGAAACACAGAATTTTAGCATCCATATAGCTTCCATTCATGGAAATGGACCGGTCGGATGCTTGATTTCTGGGTAGATCGGACTAAAACATCGATACCTTCTGCAGAGGGGTGGCATTCAAGCTCACTTTGACAAATTTGGAAGTCTTGTGAAGAAACCTTTGTATATTGAGTAGATCAAGCCGAAAGTTCTTCAAAATGGGAACAAATCTCCATTGCAAGAACAACAAGGAGAAGTAAACTCCTAACAATAATTATTCATAACTAAGATAGGAAGAAAAACTATAATAAATCTGAAGAAATACTTCAAATCTACGGTAAAAAGTAAGAGAAAAAGAGGTGGAGACGAGGTTTTTTGACCAAAATGGCCAAACACCCCCCACCCCCCCTAAGATGAACCAGGAACAGGAGCAAAGGAGAAGAAAGAAAAGTTATTACCCTTCTAACTAATATCATCATTATTTTATGAAAAAATATTAATATAATATTCCATTTCAATGATAAATTTATTATATATATGATTTATGATCAATCTAACTGTTGACACCCGATTTTCAACGGTCCTCCAAAAGCAATTCGCTGATGAAAGTCTTCTATTGACTAGATGGAGGATAACCTTACAAAGGCTATCCATAGCGTGCTTCTAAAGTTGCAACCTCTAATACCTTAAACCAAGCATCCGAATCAATGAACCGGACACCTGAACACTTGAACTGGGAGCCCGAATCATTATATCGAAAGCTCAAAAGACTAAACCTTTTTCTAAAATGTCCTAGTAAGGGTTCTACTTTGAAAACCAGACTTTAGGTGCAGAACCATGACTCGAAAACCTTGAATTAAGCCATAAGAAGCTGAACCGAAATTTCTAAGGTCCGATTCACCGATTTAGAGCCCAAATCACGCTGGACACCCGAACACTTGAACTGGGAGCCCAAATCATTGAATCAAAAGCTCAAAAGACTAAACCTTTTTCTAAAATGTCCTGGTAAGGGTTCTACTTTGACAACCAAACTTTAGGTGCGAAACCAGGACTCGAAAACCTTGAATTAAGCCATAAGAAGTTGAATCGAAGTTTCTAAGGTTCGGTTCACTAGTTTAGAGCCCGAATCACGCCCAAACGTCCGAAAAATCCTAAGAACCTTGAAGAACTCACCGAACAGGACCTAGTGGGCCCAAAAGACCCATAGAACTTCAAAGATTTAAAAAACGACCTAAAATCAACCCAAAAACACAATGGAGCTTATGAAAACGCATGAGTTTTAAAAAACCCATGCAATTTGTCAATCCACGAGCAAGGTTTAAACTCACACACGTAGATTATGTGAACCACGCGTGAGGATTCTTATCCACAAGCGTGGTTGCTTGAGTGGGTCCAACTTTTCTATAAATTAATTATTTATGAATATTCAAAGGACTTTTTGGCAAATTTTTTATTATTATTATATGACTTGGACAATTTTTAGGACCTTTTTTGTGACTTTATTAAGCCAAAAGCATTAAAAAAAAACATTTGTTTTAAGTCTAAAACCCCTTATAATAGGGTGATTGACTCGTGGAAACCTGTTTTTCCCAAACACTCAAATCACAAAATTTCATTTTTTTTTAGGATTTTAGAACTAAAAATCCAAACTAAGCCACTACTTTGTCAAAGCATACATCAAGAGTAAACCCCCTGGGGGCCCAATTAATTATTTTCATAAAATTTTACATTTTTATTTTATTTTAGAAAATTCTGTTTTATTTATTTATTTCATTACTTTATTTTCTCTATTTTTTCTTTACTTTCTTCACTTTGTTAATCATTTTATTATTATCTTTATTTTATTTTTCTTTTCTTTTTCTTAATCACACTCTCCACATCTACATCTTCTTTTATTATTTTATTTTATTTATTTATTTTTGTTTTTATTTCCATTTTTATCCTATTTTCATCATCCTTCCATTTCATGCATTTTTATTTCCTTTATTATATTGTTTGTGTTGAAATTGTAATTTTGGTGGATGTATATGTGAAGTGTTGATTTGACGAAGTTGTGGAAATTGAAGAAAATATTCGGAAGTGTTTGTTTATTTGTTTTGTTTATTTGCTTGAATATTTATTTATGTGTTTATTGCATTTTTGTGATATTTGATGTCATCACCATCATTCACATTCTAAAATCCACAATTTTTTTTATCATTTTTATTATTTTTATTTAAGAAAGTTTGCATTTTTATATTAAAAGTTATCATTTTTATATTAAAATTTATCATTTTGGCATTAAAGTTATCATTTTTATATTGAAGTTTACATTTTTATATTAAAATTTGCATTTTTATCGAATTTGGTATGTTTCATAATAAATTTCATATTTTTATTGTAAAGTTTCTATTTTATTCTTAAAATTCATATCTTTGATATCAAGTTTATATTTTTACCACCTTTTTATGCCAAAATTAATATTTTGATATAAAGTTTATATTTTTAATATAAAGTTTGCATGTTTAATGTGAAGTTTATATTTTAAATATGAAATTTATATTTTTATCATATTTTTATTATAAGATTTATATTTTTATTCTAAAGTAGGTACTTTTAATATAAAATTTGCCTTCTCACATTTTTATAAATTTTTATTTTGGCATATATTTTATATTTTATATTTTAAATATAAAAAATATAGATTTATACATGTGAGTAACCTCTTATTTTCAAAATATAATTTTTAATCTTTATTATGTAAATAATTTATTTTGGCTAGATTAATAATATTCTTGTCTTTGATATTTATTTTATTTTATTTCATTTTTTTATTTATTTAATAGTCAATGTTTAATAAAATATATTTCCCCACTTTATTTTTGCATATTATTTATTTAACCACTCGCATCTCATGTCATTATTTGGAGTAAAAAAAAATGACTTTGTGATTAATCACCTAATTTGGGTGATACGTTGAGAATCACTTGAAGTATTCACCCTAATTAATTACCCAAATCATGCATTATCATTAGCATTTTTTATTTGTTTATTTTCTTGGATTCTCTTTATTATTTTATTTTATTTCTTTTTTTTTTTTTAGTTTATTATCATGTGAATGAATGGAATGTGTATAATTATTATAAATGTGATGTGTGCATGCATGTGTTTGCACACTAACCTTTGTTTTGCAAGAATTATTAGAATATGATTTTTCTTCAAATTTTATTTTCCATTTTCAATGTATTTAATAGAATAGGAAATTCTCTAAGTGATGTAATCCTTAATTCCAATCCCCTTTCATTTATTTCTCTTTTGATGTATTTATTGTTAGACATGTTTGGCCAGTAATAACCTTGCAATAGTGCTTTTCGGACTAGTGAACTCTGGGCTACATGAGCTCCACATATCCCTTCATGGATCTCTCGGAGTACGTAATTGCCTTCTTCAGAGGGTACACATTTTGACCAAGGATGAGAGAAGGACCTTCTATAGAGCTCTCCGTTGTACATGGAGTAGTGTGTAGCTCTAATCTTCAATTTTCAGGCTTTGAGCTTATCTTTTGGCAGAATACCATGGTCCAAGTATTGGATAATTGGTTTCATCCACTCAGCTACCTCTTGAGTGTTCATCACCTCTGTTTCTTTGATGCTCGGATTAGTGAGTTGCTCGGTTAACTCAAGTTCGTTGAATAACTGGTTATTTTCTGATGCTGACTTAACCAAGAGGTCAGCTTCTGTATTCTCACTTCTGGGAATTTACAGTATTTCCCATTGTCCCCCTTCCTACTCAAGCTTTTTTAGGAGCTGTCTTGCCTTTTCCACGTATTTGATCATGTTTGGCTCTTTGACTTGGTATGTACCTTTGACTTGGTTGACCACTAATTGAGAGTCAGAGTAAACCTTTAGATGCTCGGCTCTGACTTCTATGGCCAACTTAAGCCCAGTAAGCAGTGCTTCATACTCAGCTGCATTGTTTGTGGCATTGTATTTGATCTGGACTCCGTATTTGATTCTAAGCTTGCCTGGTCCAATGAGAATAACACCAGCTCCTGACCCTTGAGCTCCAGATGTTCCATTAATGTACAAATTCCATTCCGGGTAAGATACCTGGGCTGCTTCTTCCATTGTCATTTGTTGAACAAAATTCTCTAATGCTTGAGCCTTTATCTGTTGACAAGGCTCGTAATTGATATCAAATTCGCCCAGTTGGACTGACCATTGGATAAGGCGTCCTGAGGTTTTGGGCCTCTGAAGAATTTTTCTCAAGGGAAAGTTTGTTCATATCACAATTAAATGAGCTTGAAAGTACTGTTTGAGCTTTCTAGATGTGTGGACAACCATCATTGCGAGTTTGTCCAATTTGGGATATCGGACTTCCGAGCCTTTGAGAATCTTACTGACATAGTAAATTGGGCTTTACTGACTTCCTTCTTCTCGAACCAGTACTGAGGCGATGGACTCATGCCCAATAGAGAGATATAAGTATAGGATCTCTTCAGGGAATGGCCTGCTGAGCAATGGTGGTGAAGATAAGAATTTTTTTATCTCTTTAAATAATGTCTGGCATTCGTCATCCTATTCGAACTTCTTGGAATTTTTCAAAGCTCAGAATAAAGGTAAACACTTTTTAACTGAGCATGAGATGAACCTTCCAAGAGCTGTGATTCTGCCATAAGCTTCTGGAGCTCATTCAATGTTTTAGGAGCTTTCATGTTGAGAATGACTTCCATCTTTTATGGGTTTGCTTCAATTTCTCTGTGTGAAATCATGAATCCTAAGAACTTGCCTGCTTTTACTCCAAATACACACTTTTCCGGGTTTAACTTGATCCGATATTGGTCGAGTATATGAAGGATTTGCTCAAGATTCTTAGCATGCTCTTCTGCCTACTGGCTTTTGATGATGATGTCATCTACATACACTTCCACATTCTGCCTAATCTGATATTAGAAAACGTGGTTCATCAGCCTTTGGTAAGTTGCACCAGCATTCTTTAGCCCAAAGGGCATAACTTTGTAGCAGTAAAGTCCCTCATGAGTAATGAAGGATGTTTTCTCCTGATCCTCCTTCTTTATTGGAATTTGGTGGTATCCTTAAGCAGCATCAATGAAACTATACAAGTTGTGACAGGCTGTTGAATCTACTAACTGATTAATTGTTGGTAATGGATAGCTATTTTTGGGGCAAGCTTTGTTGAGGTTTGTGTAGTCAACGCACATTTGGTATTTTCCCTTAGCTTTCTTGACCAGTACTACATTGGCTACCCATTCCGGGTGTGTAACTTCTCTGATAAACCCAGCATCTAGCAATTTCTTCTTTTCCTCAGCAATTATCTTTTGCCTTTCATAGGCAAATTTTCTCCTCTTCTAAATCACAGGTTTGACTCCGGAGTTAATATTCAAGCTGTGTGATGCAATCCTAGGATCCACTCCTATAATCTCAGATGCCTATGAAGTAAAGCTACTTAAGTGTTTACTCAGGACGTCACTTATTCCCTTCTTGATTTCCTCGTTGAGTTCACCACCAATTCTGACTATCTTACCTTCGGCTATCTGTAGGTTTTGGACTTGATCAACTAGCTCTAGGTTAGCACCTTGCTTTTTCTGTCTCTAGTGACTCCAAGGGGAATGCTTCTGTCTAAGGTTTGACAGCTAGTTAATAATATTGTTTGGCCATTGATTGATCTTCGAGGATTGTTATTACTCGGTCCTCCAAGGGGATCTTCATGGTTAGTCGTCTAATGCTTGTGGCCGTGTCAATCTCATATAAGATAGGTCTTCCAATGATCCCATTGTAGGTTAGTGGAAGATCCACTATGTTAAATAATGACTTGGTCGCTTTTATATCTCCAGTTTCTCAATTTTCAAACTCTATTGTTAATTCCACCACTCCCATTGGTTGTGTTGTTCCTCCACAGAAGCTCGTAATGGTTTTTAATAGGTTTTAGATCAGTGACTGAACCTCCTATTGCTTTGTAAGTGTTCCATGAAAGTGCATTGACGGTGCTCTCATCATCAATCAGGAGCCTTTTAACTAGATAATTTTGGATATATGCACTTATGACCAAGGCATTATTATGAGGATGCTGAGCATGTTTCCCATCATCAGGTCCAAAGGTGATGGTAGGCCTTTGGTTAAAAACTCGGCTTTCCCTTCATGGTCTCTTGAGCCTCTTCTCAGTAGGTGTCTCTCCTTAAACAATCATATTGATGACACCCGTTACTTCATTTCGAGCTTTCTTTGCTTCTTGTTTATTATCTTCCCTTTCATTAGGATCTCCATTTTCTGGTGAATCTTCCAAGCTTTCCATTTTTTATCAGTTCTTCAATTGCAAACACAAGTTCTCGGCATGAGTCTGTTTCATGTCCAAAATCTCTATGATATTGACAATACTTCTTCAGGTCTGGAACTCCTCTCTTAGAAGGACTCAATCTTCTAGCTGGTGTTATACCTACTCCGTTTTGTCTAATCCACATGAAAATTCATGACTTATTAGCATTTAAGGGCGTAAACCTTTCAATTTCTCTTCTATAGCCATATGTTGGGTTTCTGAAGTTATTCTGAGGAACTGTAGGCCTCCTTGTATCCATTCTTTCATTTTTCTTGAAAGATGGTTTCTCATCATCCCTTCTTAATCTTCTATCCTCGTCCATTTTGATCAGCTTTATAGCCATGGACATAACTTCTGAGAAGGTGTGGCTCTTTTGTTAGAATCTTGTCTTTAAGCTTTCCTAGCCGAGTTCCATTCTTCAGTGCTTCTATAGCTACTTCATAGCTTAAATTTTCAATCTGCATAGCCACTTTATTGAACCTGTCCAAGTAGCTTCTTAATGTTTCATTAATTTCCTGTCTGCATGTCCGGAGATCGTGGATACTCTTCACCAGAGGAACGTTGGTGATAAACCGAGTTTTGAACTTCTCAACTAGTTCCTCAAAAGATGAAATAGAGTTCTTTTGGAGATGGTGAAACCACCTTTAAGCAATTTTGGTAAGGGTACTAGGAAAGACTCGGCATAAAATCCCGTCATTGACATTCTGGAGCATCATTTTCATTTTGAATGATGATACATGATTGACTGGATCTCTGGTACCATCATACTGCTCCAGCTGAGGTGGTTTGAACTTGGATGGGATTTCTGTTTTATTAATCCTGCTTACAAAAGGTGTTGTTCCTTCTAGAACATACTCATCCTCCTTTCTTGGGCTAGTTCGAGCTTTCAGAATTACTTATTCAACCTTCTGAGCTATCTGTGAATCGTCTAGAGCCGAAATGCTTGTGCTAGAATCTTCTTCTGGATTTTTACGGGCTTTTCTGTTTTCACCAAGCACATTTTGTACTGCCACGGGTGGTACGACTATGTTATTTTTCTGGATTAGCTGTTCCGGGATTATTGTCTTGAATCAGGGCATTCAGCTGTTATTGCATGAGCATCATTTGAGGTTGGATACTTTTAATCATTGCTTCTTTGTC
>CATIWK010284642.1:0-13174 GCA_949634005.1 Mallotus japonicus
TATATTTAACTGTCATGAACTTTTTTTTTTTTGGTCGATAACTGTCATGAGCTTGATATTAAAACAAAAACACTAATTAATGCTAATAATATCTCTGCAACGTAACTCTGTACTCTTCCACACACTTTTATCCCCAAAAATATCAAACATTTGATATTTCCCTTCTCTTTTAAACCCCACTAAAACCTCCACTTATTATCCAGTTCTCCTCCTCCACCCCCACCACCACCGCCGGTAGCATAATGTTCCACCTGAATTGAGCTGATACGCACACACTTCTCTTGCCTCGATAGATGGCAACTCTT
This sequence comes from Mallotus japonicus, assembly GCA_949634005.1. Lineage (NCBI taxonomy): Eukaryota > Viridiplantae > Streptophyta > Magnoliopsida > Malpighiales > Euphorbiaceae > Mallotus > Mallotus japonicus. Next base: position 306 of record CATIWK010284642.1, read on the forward strand.
GACATTTCTTCTCCTCTTATCTTCAAACTCAACACCTCCACTCCTAACCTCTCTAATCTCTTCAATATCAGACACCCTTTTCTTTACACTCGCAGATTCACTCACCATCTATCAATTTCAGCCCGTGCTACTTCACTTTCCACCCCCACCAACACCACAACCACCAAAAGAGCCCCTGCCCAATTCAGGCCTCAAAGGGACAGCATTGACACTGAACAAGACTCCATTTCAATCCTCAATGAGAGGATTTTTCGTGATTATAGCAAGCGACAGGCATCCTCTAGGCCTGCTCTTGACTCCAAAGAAGCTGACAAGTATATACAAAGGATTAAACAGCAGCAGCAGAGAGGACTGCAGAAGTTGAAAGGAGATAAAGGGAAAGAAAAGGGTGGTTTTAGTTATAGAGTTGATCCTTATTCGCTTATTTCTGGGGATTATGTTGTGCATAAGAAAGTGGGAATTGGGAGATTTGTTGGGATCAAGTTTGATGTTTCTAAGACTTCTAATCAGCCTATTGAGTATGTTTTTATTGAGTATGCTGATGGCATGGCTAAGCTTCCTGTTAAGCAGGCTTCAAAAATGCTTTATCGCTATTGTCTGTAAGTTTTCTTGCTTAAATTGGGATGTCCGTTTTTTACTAGATATCAAAGTTATTTTCTTTGACACTCCTTTTCAAGATTCTTTAATTGATTAAAAGTGGAGGCTTTTGTAATGCCACAGTTATAAAGGAAAAAAAAAAATTGTGATGATTTTTGCATATAAGGTTCATTATCTTATGTTTCATTGTTGTTCTAGGCCAAATGAAAACAAAAGACCGCGAGCTTTGAGCAAATTGAATGATACTAGTACATGGGAGAGGAGAAAGACAAAAGGAAAGATTGCAATTCAGAAAATGGTTGTTGACTTAATGGAGTTGTATTTGCATAGGCTGAAACAAAAAAGACCTCCCCACCCAAAAAGTCCTGCCGTGGCTGAATTTGTTGCTCAATTTCCTTTTGTACCCACACCAGATCAAATGCAGGTATCACTTGAATTTTGGAAATTCTTATTCTATTTTAGGTTGTAATATGGTTGTTCTCTGCTTCATGATTACATTATCTAGATGCTTATGATTAGGATTATTGAAATGTTCACTTCTATGTTTATTTTGTGCTTTTTAAAGGAGATGGGTGTTGTTAGCTGTAGTTTAACAAAATATAGAGAACTTTTTCTTTTCAGATAACATCTGGGGACATAACAACTATATGTTGGAGTTCACATTGATATTTGTTTTTCTCTATTTTTTTTTTTCTTTTATATAAAAAATTTCTCTCATAAGTTAGACATTTATTTCAGGCTTTCAATGACGTTGAGAGGGATTTGACCAAGAGAGAAACTCCAATGGATCGATTAATCTGTGGAGATGTAGGATTCGGTAAAACAGAGGTTGCTTTACGTGCCATCTTTTGTGTGGTCTCAGGAGGAAAGCAGGCTATGGTTTTAGCACCAACAATTGTTTTAGCCAAACAACATTTTGAAGTTATCTCAGAGAGGTTTTCCAAGTATCCTAATGTCAAGGTTGGACTTCTGAGTCGGTTTCAGGTATAGGATATTTTCTTTCTTTTGGTTTAACATAGTTCTTATTGGGAGTTCTCTATGCATCAGTTGAGAAAAGAGATGATATACCTTCACGTTCTATTTATCAGTTCATTTAAGAGGTCTTAACATCAGTCCTGCAACTTCTTGTCAATGAAATGCTTTATTATGGAAAACAGTGATAGAATAATTTTCAAGTTAGAGGCATTGAGAATTTGAAACCTGTTACTATTTGCAGACCAAGTCAGAAAAAGAGATCTATTTCGACATGATTAAGCGGGGCGATTTGAATATTGTTGTGGGGACTCACTCTCTTCTTGGAAGTCGTGTTGTGTACAATAATCTTGGCCTTCTTGTTGTCGATGAAGAACAGGTTAGCGTCCAAACCTGACATTGCTGTTATCTGCAATGAACATTCACCTCATTGTTCGGCATTTACTTCATTTAAACATTGTGCACTGTGCAGGGAAACATAAAATGATGTTTATCTTAATATACGTTGGTGATTTTATTCCTTTTTTTTTTTCTTTTTTTTAATCTTTCAAGAGAAAAGATATATTATGTATACAATAAGAGATTCATTACATGGCAAGAAATCAAAGAAATCCATGAAAGCTGGTGCATATACAATATGTTGCCTGCAAGTATGTAAAATGATCAGATTTGGCCATGTATATATTTGGCAAGCAACAATCTGAGATACAAAAAAAAAAAAAAAAAAAAAGTTTTGCAGCTCCACTATTATGAGAGGCTGAAAGAAACCATAAAGAAACTTAGTTTAAAAGCCCTCTAAAAGTCTCTCCTATTATAGCTTTTCTTTGACTTGGTTGTGCTATGTTTCTTTCTTTTTCAGAGGTTTGGTGTTAAACAGAAGGAAAAGATTGCTTCTTTCAAGACTTCAGTTGATGTCCTCACTCTTTCTGCAACACCTATACCTCGAACACTTTATTTAGCCTTAACTGGATTTCGTGATGCGAGGTGAAGTGCACATTCTCACATAAATGTGATCAATCGCTGCATTTTTTGATTATTATAGTCGAGTGTGGAGTACTTCCTTTGGAAATTTACAAGGAATTGTAGACATTGTGAAATAAGCTCCTCAAAACAAGTTACAAGGAATTGAATATAATTGATAATATTTTAATTAATGTCCAACTAAAAAGATAAAATGATTTCTGGTACCTTAATTGACATAAAGAGCCTCCCAAAATCTTGAGTTTTTGAAAAGAGCTCATATAGATGACATAGAAGCAGGGGCATGCAGATTGGATTTAATTAGGCGTCGTCATGTTAAATTTGTGTTAAAAAACTCCCTCTGTCCTAGAGCGTGAGAACTGCAATTATTATAGAGCTTATTCAAACAAACGCTTTGCACCTCCTATAGTTTGTGACATAAAAATGCACTTACACTTTTCAGTTTAATTTCAACTCCACCTCCAGAAAGGGTTCCTATAAAGACGCATCTTTCTGCATTCAGCAATGAACAGGTAATATCAGCGATCAAATATGAGCTCGACCGTGGTGGGCAAGTATTTTATGTCTTGCCTAGGATAAAAGGTATCATATGCCATTTTTATTTATAGCTCTGAAGCATGAGCAATATCAATTAGCATTATATTGATAGAATAGGAGTTACTAAGTAGACATGAGTGATATATTTGGTCTCACTATGCCTAATTAAGCTTTTTCTATCTTCCTTTCGGTACATAATTTATTTATTTATCAGACTGTAGAATAAACGAATATTTCTGATATTCACAAGTTAGAATCTGCTGATTTATCAAGTAGACTCAAGAAAGAGATGTTCATTAAAGTTGTTATTGAAATTCATAATGGTTTTTTAATTACAACCATTTAAGAGCCACTTTGGCATTGTTCTTTGGGACCCTGGTTGGAGTTTTGATTTTTTTTTTTTTGTATGTTTACCATTCCAACTTTTTGGATATGCTTGTGGAGAAAGCATGGTTTACTCTCTTTCCTCAAAAGTTGGATTCTGAAAAGCAGCTACTGAAAATATAAAAAAAAATTAATAAAAGAAGAGAAAAAGAAGCTGCAACTGCACTGCATAATGGGCATTAGCTCATTATATTGTGTGCTTTTTTCCCAGCATACATGAAATGCTGGTTTATTTCGTAGTTATATGATATGAGTTTGATTGTCATTCTTGGCTATCAGGGCTTGAAGAAGTTAAGGATTTCCTTGAACAGTCATTTCCAAAGGTTGAAATAGCTATTGCACATGGGAAGGTATATTTCACCTAAATGCTATGCTTGTAGTGGGCTGCTGTTTGCATGTGGACATATGAAAAGAGGCCCTAAGACATAAAGTTTCCATTTCAACATTTAGTTTGAAGACTGATGCAACTGGAAAATTTTGTAAATAAGTTTGTTTTCATGTAATTTTTTTCTTCATTGGGTTTACATTGCTTTTAATTTACTGTCAGCTTCTTTTGTTTTTCGCGTGATTTCTTCTCCTTTATAGGTTCATGTTTGTTATTGGAATGATTAATGTCATGAATTCAGGGAATAATCTCCATGCAAGTGAACAAACAAAAAATATCTAGCCGTTTCTTGTACTATGTCATGCGTTAGTACCTTTTTAGTTCTACATGTTTGTTAGAACTATTTACAAACTTATCATTTGTTCTCAGCTTCTCATATTGCTTATGTAGTGTAAATACTTCTCATTGTACTTCACTTTTTGATCTCTGACATTCTTCTGTGCTTCTTGCTGTGTAGCAATATTCAAAGCAGCTTGAAGAGACCATGGAGAAATTTGTACTAGGTGACATTAAGATTCTTATTTGCACAAATATAGTGGAAAGTGGACTTGACATCCAAAACGCAAACACCATCATAATTCAGGATGTTCAGCAATTTGGCCTTGCACAGTTGCATCAGGTTGTACTATTTGTATTTTTTCCCTATAATTTTCATTTTTGTGCAGCTATATAATAGGAGAACAATATAGAAAATTCTTGTCTCAAACGGGCAACCTGGGAAACTGTCAATGTTATTTTATTTTGTTAAGACTCTTCTGAAATTTTATTTCATTATACCTCAAATATGTTTATCCAGCCCGACTTACAGGAGGTATTCTTTTGTGGTTTGGTGATTCTAGTTTCTTCTGCCCTTTGGAGATTTTCCTGAAGTTTATTTTAATTAAGTCTTCCGCTTTATCTGTTGGATAAAAACTTAATTATTGGATATTCTTTATATTGCACTTATCGTGCTGTCTTTCCTTCCCTTTATCCCTCTCTCTTTTTCTCGCTCTCTATATATTGGCCATCTTCTTTGTATCTGCAAGGAAGGCTGCTATATTTATTTTGACTATGTGACTTGCAATGATTTTGGTTTGTGGAACTAGAAATTTATTTTCTGCAGAATCTTTCATCTTATCTCTTTCTTCAATGTTGTGACAATAGTTGCGTGGAAGAGTGGGCCGGGCAGATAAAGAAGCTTATGCATACTTATTTTACCCTCATAAGTCACTGCTGTCTGATCATGCATTGGTATGTTGTACATCTGAGAACCTTTCACTTGTTATATTATTCATGTCGATATGCAAAATTGGCCCTTACACCATGCTCTTCGATTTATAAAGTAACGATCATTGTCTTTCAACACTTCAGGAGAGGCTTAAAGCTTTTGAAGAATACAAAGAACTTGGTCAAGGTTTCCAACTTGCAGAGAGAGACATGGGCATAAGAGGCTTTGGGACCATCTTTGGTGAGCAGCAAACTGGGGATGTTGGGAATGTAGGCATTGATCTCTTCTTTGAAATGCTTTTTGAGAGTTTATCAAAGGTAATACTTGCAGTCAACTTTGTTACATTTCCACATGTTGATGAGGAAGAAGCTTGCGGATTTTAAAATTTGGGATTTTTTAATCATTGATGTCTTCTGTTTACTATGTCCATTATGGTGTTTTAATAGCATGTTGACAAATAAGATATGTTAATATTGGACAATTTTTCTGCATATAGAAAGATGGCTAGCCAGTTCAATATGGACATGACAGCGCCTGAGCTTCTAGTCTCATTGGTCTCAGTTATTATGCTTCTACTTTTTGACTGTTAATTATCATAATCAGCTTGCATTTTGGCTTTCAGGTTGAAGAACATCGTGTAGTTGCAGTTCCTTATAAATCTGTACAGGTATGTTACTTGTGGGAATTTGTACAATTAGAAAATAATGTATTTGATAATGCTTTGATGAAATACCTTGGTATTTATACGCAAGTTCCATTAACTTCCACCACTGATGAATGTGTAAAATTCTAACCAAGTACTACGTATAATGAGTTTAACTGGGCATTGAATTTTTCACAGATGTCATTGTTTTTTTCTTTCGATGTCAGATTGACTTAAACGTGAACACTCATCTCCCTTCTGAGTACATAAATTATCTGGATAACCCTATGGCAATTATTAGTCAAGCTGAGAAGGCTGCAGAAAAAGATATCTGGAGTTTGATGCAATTTACTGAGAATCTGCGCCGCCAATATGGAAAGGAGCCATATTCCATGGAAATTCTGTTGAAGAAGCTTTATGTAAGGAGAATGGCAGCAGATCTTGGGATAACAAGAATTTATGCTTCAGGAAAGATGGTTGGCATGAAAACAAATATGAGTAAAAAGGTTTTTAAGTTGATGATTGACTCAATGACGTCAGATGTTCATCGAAACTCTCTGATATTTGATGAAGACCAAATAAAGGTACATGCATAGGATTTCTTTTGCTGTTTGCATGAATGATATGCAATGCTGGTTTTGATTGATCCTTCCTCTTCTAAGTACTCGTGTGTGAGGAGGTGATAATCATTAATGGACTTGGCTGCATTGCAATGCATGATAACCGTTTGAAAAATGAAAAATGCAACCTCAAATTTCAATAATTCAGGACAGTGGTTCCAATAAGTATATAAGTTGAACTTTTTTGGGTCTTAAGCCCCACATCCAAAGTCACCAATATGAATAAAGCTTCGTTTGTTCTTTTGGATCATATTTTTATCATACTGAAACGAAAGGCTCCTTTCACTAAATAGCTTTCTTGACATTTACTGATTAAGATAGTTGATGTCCACATACCTTACCTTATCCATGTTTTTTGGAATGCAAAGGTTGTGTAACTTGTGTTCTAACATCTAATACTTGTCAATTATCCAAACAGGCAGAGCTTCTTCTGGAGCTACCAAGAGAACAACTACTAAATTGGATCTTTCAGTGCTTGGCAGAACTTCATGCTAGCCTCCCTGCCCTTATAAAATATTAGTCCACCGTACAGAATCAGCCGCTGGTTCTGGACTTTCCCTTTCTAAGCAGATCAAATATTGCATAGTTCTACTGGGTGATCATGAGGGAAACCACACATCTCCAGTTGCAATGCTTTGCATTCATTCATCCTCTGGTCTCAAGCACCCTTTTAAAGTGGATGTTATGTTGTTGAGACTCGCAACAAAACTATAGACAAACACATATACATACAAACATATTCATATTTGTATTATTTCAAGGTAAGAAACAGAAGTTGTTTGTTTTATCCTAGTCAGCAGCACTAACTGACCAGTTCTAGCTTTGCAGGTTACATATTGGTTGGTGCATTTCTACTTCAGAGAGTAAGCATCGAGTTATAGAAGAACATAGATTAATGACAAGTCATGCACATTTTCATAGCATTGCATGACTAAACATTACTCTTTTCAGAAACAGAAGCATAACAATGCCTTTTTAGTCCTCGTTATCGGAAAGAAGCTTCAGCGTGGATGATTCGAAGCACCTGGCCGGAAATGATACATGCTAAAAAAAGGTGTTGCGTAATATTTTAACCTTATATACCACCTTACATGTAGATTAGACAGAAATTGGAAAAAGATGGCAAAAAAGAATGTTCTCTGTTGTCAATAGATTTATATGCTGATTACCAATTAGAATTTTTTTTTTCTCCTCACAATGACATAAGAAAACTTGCTACATTGAAAAAGCTGAGAAGAGGAAAGACCTACAGATTGTAATCTTTTCCAGTTTAGCAAATGTTTAATATGTACATTTTTTATTGGAACATTTTCATGTGCATTAGATACATCGCAGAATTTCCTGGAAGTTGGCTGATTGGCGTAGCATGTATTGGCCTAATGTAGTACATGAACATGAGCAGCAGTGGTAGTTGATAAATGGTGAATGATGATGGTCACCACCATCACGTTCTGCAATTTTTTTTTTGTTTGGAATTATTGTGTTTTATGTTTGTTTGCTGGCCCAGGTGTGGGAAACACGACTGGAGCAAGGCACCAATATGCAAGTTCTTGATGGTCGGCTTTTGTTTGGAATGGTTTTTAGTGCATCACACATTTATTTGGAGATGAACAAATGGGTCATCCTTTGCTTATGGATTTTTTTTCGAACTTAAAAAAGGAAAATGTCATTATTCTCCTCTAATCGAAAATTGAAAGCATAATATTTTTAATGATACAAAAAAAAAAAATTGTTTGCTTCTCAATCTTCTATTTTTTTGCTTTTGGAATTGGATATTTTAAAATTGATTAAAAATATAATATGAATTTTAGGTACTGCATTAAACGGTTTTTTTTTTAACAACTAGTCTAGATGATAAAATCTTATGACTTGGAATGGGAGAGTAAGAGGGATTGGGGGATCAAAATCTTCTTTCAACCAAATGCGTTGGTCCTGTAATAGATGCTTTACTATCCGTCTTAAGTAAATTAGACACAACATTAGACGGTTGTTGGAAAATTTTTACCACCTTTTTAATTCTATTCGAATTGAAAAGGATAGTTAGAATTTAATTAGCTATAAATACAAGCAGGTCAGATTTATTAATACAACAGAAAGCACAACTTACCATGATTAGCTTGAATTAGTTCATGGAAAAAAATTATAATGCAGTTAAAAACTGCTTTTTAATATTTGATTTTTTTCAATAATTGTTCTTTGAAAAAAAAAACAGATTATATTTTATTTTAGTTTGAAGGAAATTTTAAAAAAAATAAACATAAAAATAAAAAAATTTTAAAACTCAATTCTTCACAAGTCAGAACATTGTCAAACAGAAACCGGCCATTTTAAGCTAATTGGCAAGTGGCAACTTAGCATTAGTCGTTTTCTATTGTCTTTCCCGCCTTTGCCCTTTTGCTAACGGTCCCACAGCCTTTTATAATTCCTTTACAACGGTTACGCGTTACACTTTGTAATTAGCTTAAAATAATCAGCTAATTACCTGATTAACTCCTTAATCAATTAATAGAATTAAAAATGATAATAATAGAAAAAAGTTGTTCTTCTGGTTCCTCACTTTCACTAATGAACTGAAACATTAACATACCTTCAGCTACCGCTCCTTGTTTTTCTCTAAATCCTTAATTCCTAGGGTTTGTTTTTGTTACTTCTGCCGCCGGTTGCGGTTGCTTCATTTTCTGGTCGATCAATAAAACCTCCGCCATGAGTTTCCAGGATCTCCAAAACGGCAAAAGGCCGTCGTCGTCTTCCTCTTCCTCCTCCACGGTGTCCAGAAGCCCATCGCAGGCTGTGGCAGCCGGTATTTTCCAAATCAATACCGCTGTTGCCGGTTTTCGTCGTCTCGTTGATGGCATCGGCACTGCTAAAGACACTCCCGAACACCGCCAGAAGCTGTACTTTTCTTTTTTTATTTTTAGGTGTCTGTTTGATCGCCTAATTAGCGTAGAGTTAACTGCGATCTGTGTTATTTAATTGCAGGCATAATACGAGACAGCGGATTTTGCAGTTAGTTAAAGATACGTCTGCTAAGCTTAAAGCTGTTAGTGAGTCCGATCATCAAGCTAATGTTAATGTGAGTTAATGTTAATGCGATTATTCTCAATTTTTGTTTTAATTATTTTGTTGTTGCTGTAATTGTGTGAGTTTAGAAGTGTTGATTTTGAGAAACTGTAATTTGTTTGCATAGCCAAGTAAGAAAATAGAAGATGCAAAGCTTGCTAGGGATTTTCAAACCACATTGCAAGAATTTCAGAAAGTTCAACAGCTTGCATCGGAGCGCGAATCCACATACTCTCCTTCTCTTCCTGCTTCTGCCGCGTACTTATCTTTTTTGCTCTAATTTTTTTTTTTTAATTTTCTTTTGTTATTGGTTGATAGTAAATTTGTTATGTTTGGATACAGGTCTGATTCTGGTGAATATGCTGCGCCTGGTATGGGTCAGGATGCACATCCTTTTCTTATGGAACAAAAACGGTATTGTTTGTTTATTGGTTGCGGTTGCTTGAATTTTGTATCCATCAAGCACTGTTCTTGTAGTTCTAATAGGTTGAATGACAGTTTCTGAACTTTTGTTATTTGTGTTTTCCTCTTCACATCAGCGCCATACTGTTATATATTTTTGTTTTTTGATTCTTAGGTTACAGGCGCAATCTATTTTCTATCACTGCATTTGTTGGAAGCTTAGAAGAATTTTAATTTTTTTTTGGTTTTCATTGGCCCAAAACATGCAGGCAGGAGGTAGTTCTTCTTGATAATGAAATTGCCTTCAATGAGTCTGTAATTGATGAAAGAGAACAGGGTATTAGAGAAATACAGGAACAAATTGGACAAGTAAATGACATATTTAAGGATCTTGCTGTTTTAGTTCATGAGCAGGGTGTCGTGATTGGTAAGTTATCCAATTCCTAGAAGTTGAACTATTTTCTCTTATAAGCTCAACTCTGCTTTGATGTTTGTGGGCCTTTTCACATTTCTCATGCATTTGTGATGAATGCGTTGCAGATGATATCCAATCTAATATCGATAACTCTGCTACTGCAACATCCCAAGGCAAAGTTATGTTAGCTAAGGCTTCAAAAAGTGTGAAATCTAGAACCTCATGGGTAAGTAGCCAACCTTATTAAGATGAAGCAGGTTTTCCATATATATGATCAGTACTTAATTACTTGGACTAGTTTCTTACTCTGCCAAAAGGGTTTAGAGAGATCATCTAAAATTTTGCACACTCTTTTACATACTCTCAACTTCCTGAAGCAACCATTGTAATCACTAGAAACTTCTAACTTGATTTATTGTGCATGAAGAAAGAATTGGAAGATTTCAAGCTATAGCAAAGTAAACATGTTATCCCTATCCCTGCATGCAATAGGGCTTTTGTAATAAGATCAAATGGAATTAGTTGTAGATGTTATCCTTAGTTTTTGAACATTTTAGAGAAACCCTTAAAAAATACATTCTTCTTGACATGACGAATTTCAGGACCAGCTTTAAAATTATATAAATAATGGTTTTAAGGTGATTAACCATACTTCATTGAATTATCTGAATTTCCATCTTCTGTTTGAAGTGGGATTAGTTAAGATGTGGAAAAGTATGAGATTTCAACTGAAGGAAAGCAATACATTATACTCCCTCTTAGATCAAAGAATCTTCTTAGCTAGAGAACAGTCTGCACAGGATTCAATCAATTCCCCATAAGTAGGGGCACTGTTGATGGTGAAGGGTGAAATTAATGGCATGTTATTTAAGGGTAGCAACGTGGCAATAAATCATGATAACCTATAGTAGCTAGGATCTATTATTATGTCCTGTTGCATGCTTCAATTGGTAGCTCAGTGTTTACAGTGCCTTAGTTGTAAGTTTAGACGTCAGGGTGGTATTTCTATTTATGTCCTGATTTATATGAAAGGAATGCCCTGTTTTCTCATTCATGAGCGTTCAGTGAAGTTGGACGAGAATCATCATATTGAGTTTTTACCTTCTCAGTCTTTTCTTCCCTTCCCTGATGCTATCTGATGTCACCTTTTTTTTTAAAAAAAAAAAAAAAAAAAAATCTCCTTGTTCTATCATTACCTTTCTCAAATTTTCTCCCCTTTTTTGGCTTCATTATCCATCCAATTTTCTAAATCATTCAAGATATTTAACCTTTATATATTTATAAAGTTTTCATGACAATTATCATATGACAAACTCTATCCTCCTCTGCGACAATTTTTATGAACCGGGTCTAACAAAATTGCTTCTTCCATGGCTTCTTTGCACTGGGCCTACTAGGATTAAACAATATTGCCATTCAAAAGAGGGGAAACTGAATTGGCATTTCAAGATGAACATGCCAAATGATGAAAGGAGCAATATAGCAAGGCTTCCCAGTAAAACAACCTTCCTTCATTAAGTCTTCCAAAGCATGTAAAATTAAGTAAAAGAAAAAGGATAAAACAAAAAGATAGAAATGTAAATGAGAATGGATTTGGAGTTGGAGAAAATAAGGAAGTAGAAAGAAGAACCAACAGATGAACACAGGAGATTGAGGAGAAATGAATTGTAATTTTAGGAAAATCCAGGGGAAAAAAAAAATTAATCTCTTGGTTTATACTTTATGCATCATTATGAACACCATATCATCATTGGAAATTCTGAAAAGCTTTCATAACCTAATTGTTTAAATATTATTTTTTTACTTTGTTGCAATATTATTTCCTTTCTGATTAGAATTGAACTTTAGCTTAGCGATGTTGTTTATTTATTATTTATTTATTTATTTTTTTGTAGTGTTGGTGGATACTCGGACTTTTTGTATTGGCGGTGGTCATATTTCTTCTTGTCCTCATATTCTAGCAAGCAAATACATAATACGCGTCTGTGGTGTGGTTTTCCCGTAAATTATTTGTGGTTTGTCTTGTGATCTTTATTTGTCATTGTAATCTTGATAGTCTTTTTTTGGTTTAATTTATTTCATCTAATCTACAAGTATTAGAGGCCATTACTGGCCCTTTTCGTGTTTTAAAAATTTTTTTACTCCAATTGTTGGCCCTTTGATTTGCTTTTATGAGTAACTTTCCCTCTGTACATCTATATGATTGTTTGTATTTGATCTCTAGACAGAATAATCTAATATGGTTGTTTTACAGCCTTTTACATGTAATCTATATTGCATTTTCTTGGTGCCATTTGTCTTTCCTGAGAGAAGTTGACATCAACTACTTTATAAAGACATTGTTGACATGCAATAGGTTTATGTCATGAATCTAGCGTTCCTTCATTTTGTTAGGAACAATTTTAGGTATTAAAGAAGTACAATTATGAAAACTGGTGTAAAGACATTATTGATGTGCAAAAGTTCATGAGATGAACCTAGTGTTTCTTAATTTTTTCAGTTTTAATTTTAGGTATGAAATAAGCACAATTATGAATACTTGAGCTGTTTAAATTTCCAAGTACTCAAAACATGTTGTATTGTATGTTGCGATCAGGATCAGGATTTTGCTTAGGCACTTCCACCTCTTGATAATGACATGGTTGTCAATGGGTGCCATCTGAGTC
>CATIWK010284679.1:0-28186 GCA_949634005.1 Mallotus japonicus
TTTTTTAACAGTCAACATAAAAAATATGGGTCAAATTGAAAAAATTAAAAGAAAAAGTCACAATTTCCCTTGAGATAATTCATTTCAATTTTTTCTTTCTTCCTAAAATTAAATTTCATTTCAATTTAAGAAAAAAAAAAAAAACCACCACCTCTGCACCTAAACACCACCTTACCTCTACCATCCAACACCAACAAACACCACCACCTGCACCTTGCAACATCGCCACCATCACCTGCACCTTGCAACATCGCCATCCAACACCTGCACCATCACCAAATCGAAGCTAACTAACATTTTCAAACGCTCTAACTAACATCTCCCTCATGCTTCTTCTTCACCGGCGGCAACATCCAAATACATACCTCACCATTGAAGATAAAAAAAAAAGGGTTAATGCAGCAGCAGCAAGCAAGAATGCAATTCCTTTACCGGCATCTCCCTAAGCATCACCGCCACCGTGACCACCAATATCGGAGCTTTGTTGATGTCGCTTCCATCAAGCACCTGTGGGACCATGGGCAAGACCATGTAGTACAGAGAGAAAAGCACCTAAAACTAATGATGAATATCAAGAATCTCATAAAGTCAGAGCCATCAAAGACTCGCTCATAAAATCAAAGCCATCAAAGCACAAAGACTCGCTCATAAAATCAAAGCCATCAAAGCACAAAGACTCGCTCAAAATCCCAATTCGCCCAATTGAATTTATCTGAAAGTACCCTTCAATCTTTCAAGAAGTTCTCCCCGGTGGTATAAGTATTCATCCCCATATTAAGCTCACTCAACAGGTACTTGATCTTGATGTTGAAGAGCAGTTAGTTTATGAGAGTGAGAGTTATAAGCAAAATGTTGCTGATAAAGTTTTAAAGTTGTTGATGAATTCAAATTAATAAAATTCCATTAAAGATTCTTGATGATATATTGGGTTTACCTCAAGATTATGTCAAATGTTTGGTTCCTAAGTTTCCAGATTGTTTTAGAGTCATTGGTAATGGTAATAAGAATTTTTTGTCATCTGGGTTGGATTTTGATTTGGGTTTAATGGTGGAGCTGAAATGGTCTCCTTTGTGTTTGTGGTGTTAGCAAGAAATGCAGAAAAGAGGAAGATGAAGACAAGAGACAGAGATGGAACAAGAAGAAGCGAAAAATGAAAGATATATAAGAGGGCTATTTTAGTCTTTTAATAGTCATTTAACGTCTACTTAACGAGAATAGTACATAAAGGACTTTTTAATTTATTCAACAAATTACAAGGACGGATAAATCTATTTTTAGAAAGTCAGAGATAAAGTAGTGTAATAGACCAAAATACAGAGGGTAAATAGTAAGTTACCCAAATAATAAATAAATAAATAATAAGCAACACAGGGGCAGAATGGACATAATAAGAAAAGTAACGAACAATGGATCGGGTCGCGCTTTATTACTATTATATTTTTTTTCTTTCAGTAACAACCAACGAACCAACCAGTCATCAGCTCTAGCATCACCGTTGATCAATTCACCGAAACCAGCAAAAGAACACAAGTTCACCTTCTAGCTAAGCTCTTCCACAAGGATACCGCACAGCAACCACAAGCGCAGCCGCCGCTGCCTCCGCAAGAAGCTGCAGAGGTGTGAAATGCTAATTTCTTCGATAATTTCAACGCAGTTTTTTTTTTTTTTTTTTAAATGAATGCTTGTTGAGTGATTGATGAATATGTTAGTTGTATTATTAAGGTTATGGAGGAGGATAATCCAGCAGGAAGAGGAATTCTGAGAAGTGAAGATATAAATCCAACGGTCTCTGTGCACTATGGAATTCCTTCGACTGCTTCACTTTTGGCTTTTGATCCAATTCAAAGCTTACTAGCAATTGCAACTCTGTGAGTTTCTAAGAATAAATTAGCATATCTTAATTGCCATTATTAGTGTTCTTTTAATTGTTTTTTGTGTTATCCAGTTAAATTATTATAGTTAGCTATTGATATTGTTATTACTATTAATTCAGGGATGGTAGGATAAAAGTGATTGGTGGGGATAACGTTGAAGGACTTCTTATGTCTCCTGAGAAATTGCCTTTTAAGAACTTGGAGGTTTGTGACTTCTGATGCAACGAAATAATTAATTATTAGGGAATGTTTGGCATTGTTGTTGAAGTGGCTGTTCTGATAAATGCTACCTTCAAAATCTTGATTAAAGGCCATTAAATGTTACGTATAATGCAAAATTTTCTGCAATTCCTTTTTCTCATATATCATGAGAACTTCCTTATAGTATTTTGTAAATTGTGATCCATGACGAAAAATATCAAGTGATTAAAAGCTTGAAGATTTAAAAACATTCGAGTACGATTGATTTTTGCTAGCTGTCATTTTGTGCTTCTTACTTTGGCAAAATGTCCGATTAACATATTGTGCTCTTTTTATATTCTTTTCTACAGTTCCTTCAAAACCAAGGTTTCCTAGTCAGTATCACAGCTGAAAATGTGATTCAGGTATCAGTTTCTTTAGCTATGCTTGTTCAGAAACTGGTTTACTGTGGCTCTTATTCACATTCTAATCTCATGTCTTTAGCATTTGAGAAATTCTCGTTGTTTTGGGCCTTGTATATTTTTCTTAATTCATTCTGGCATATATAATCAGTTTACCTAAAGGTTTTTGATTTTGGCAGGTGTGGGATTTGGAGCAAAGGAGACTAGCATCCTCACTACGATGGGAGTCCACTATAACTGCATTCTCTGTTATTTGTGGTTCAAGTTACATGTATGATACCTGGAAATAGTAGTATCATGCTTCATTTTCGAATTTACATTATTGACTGCAAATGCATGTTAAGTTTTGAAATTTTAGTATGATTCCATATAATCATTTTGTTATTCTATCTCATTAGGTATGTTGGGGATGAATATGGGATGGTGTCTGTATTGAAATATGATGCTGAAGAAGTAAAACTTATGCAGCTTCCATACTATGTTCCTACAGATGCACTAGCTGGTAATGCTTTAATTTTTATGAATGCTCATTTACAATATCTCTTACTAATGCTTCATCAACAATTAACCACATGTCATTCTAAGAGAACAAAGTAGGGCTATGATGTGCACAGCGCAATGAGGCATAATGTTAAATTCTGCCATAGTTTGTAGTTACCTCAGTTTGTGTTGGCGCTTACATTGTTTATGACCTCTTTATGTATGACAGTATGTACTTGTGCTTGCTAATTTTTTGTCAAAATTTTGCTTAATTTCACAGAAGCATCTGGGTCATCCTCACCTAATCATCACCACTCTGTTGTTGGGCTTCTCCCACAACCTGCATCTCAAGGAAATAGGCGAGTCAATCTTTTCTTGAATATTTTCTCCCCTTATAAACATAATACTTTTATTTTGATACTATTGGGTGATTACTGTTGTTAATCTACTAGGATTCTATTTAGTTATTCATACAAGTTATAAATGTCTGCATATAGGGCGTATGGACTGGATTCTTCCCTCTAAGCCAACATGTGAATTGAAATATGGGCTAATAATTGTGTTGTTATTTTAGCAAAACTTTCACTGGAAGATATTTCTATGATATGAGAGAAGATTTAGAAAACACACACACATGCACACATCTTCAACTGTATGAAATTGTATGTTCACTTATCTCTTTGGGTGGTTGTAGGATGCTGTAAGTATGTTCCAAAATATTTAAGTAGTATGTTCATATTGCTTAATAGGGGAAATAATTTTACTAAATGGTGCACTTATTGGCTTATGTCCTTATTGTATTTTAAAGAATTTATGCTTTCACAGATTGTTGATTGCATATGATGACGGATTGATTGTTCTCTGGGATGTTTCTGAAGATAAAGTCGTTCTAACTAAAGGCAATAAAGATCTTCGATTGAAGAGTAAAACAGTGGCTGACTTTCATAAAGGCGCAGGACATGAGCTTTCTGATGATATATCAGAATACGAACATGCTGAAAAAGAAATAAGCGCTCTCTGTTGGGCATCTAGAAATGGATCTGTTCTTGCTGTTGGTTATGTCGATGGAGATATAATTTTCTGGAACCTATCAGCTGCTACTTATGCCAATGAGAAGTCTGAAACTTCATCCAATGATGTTATTAAGCTGCAATTATCCTCAGCTGATAGAAGACTTCCTGTTATTATTTTGCATTGGTCTGCAGAAAGTTCACAAAATGATTGCCGTGGCCAACTCTTTGTCTATGGTGGAGATGCAATTGGATCTGAAGAAGTCCTAACAGTAGGCTTATCAACTCAGCTAAAGTTTTCTACAATTTTTTTGAAATAATATTTTCTAATATCAATATTAAATACCCTTTGTCGGAGTGTTGTGTCACTTCCTTGTAGTTAGTAAATTCCTAAAATGATTGTTGAATGAAGGATGAGGGATTTAGGGGGAAAATCAAATTGATATCTGAAGTTTTAGATGAGATAAAGGAAAAGAAAGTGATGGACATGATAGAAAATTTTTCAAATGAAGATAAAGAAGCCTTTATGGAGTATACTAACGTACCTAAGTGTTACTATGTTTACAAGCTAGGGCATACCAGAGACAGATAGATGTTCTTTTCTTCTGTTATTGCAAGATATTAGATACCACATGAATGTAATGCTTAAATCCAGAAAAAAAAATCCAGTCATTAAGTGTCTTTAGCCTTCTTGGTGTCTTTTTTCCACTAACAGATGTCTGTCTTTTACAGGTTTTGAGCATTGATTGGTCTTCAGGGATAGGAAATCTTAAGTGCATTGGGCGTGTAGATCTCACTCTCAATGGTACTTTTGCTGATATGGTTTTATTACAAAGTGATGGTATGAGCAGAACTAGAGGCATCTTAGTATTGACAAACCCGGGACAGCTGCACTTTTATGATGATGCTTTCTTTGATTCCTCAATATCCGATCAACAGAAACAAAATTCTGTTCCTTCAATGCAATATCCTATGGTTATACCAACTGTTGAACCATACATGACTGTGGGAAAGCTAGGTTCGGAATATGGAGATGGGAAGTTCTCAAAGGCTCTTTCTGAGGTATGATATGTAGTTAAAATGCACTAGGAACATCACATGAGTAGAATCCATGTCCGGATATGAATTTTATTGTTTGTCAACTGGTATAAGCTTCCATTTGGTTGATAGGAAAAGGAAATTTCAAATTTTTAGAGGTGCTGTGTCCCAGGCACAAACCATGGTAGCAATGCCATTGCTTTTGAAAGAAAATAACAAATTATTTTTCTTAGTTCCCTGAAGTCTCATCTTGCAATTTTAAAGAAAAGAATCTATAATGTTGTTTTCAGATGAACTTTTCGAGCAAGCTACCCATTAACTTTCCCGTCTTTTCTTTCCTGTAATTTACGTTTCCTAATAATCATATTCATAAAAACTTTACCAACAACCAAATTGATTCTTAGGTTGTTTGCTTGAGATATGCCTTATTGCTTTCTTTTAAAGTGTGTTTAGTAAGGTTGTTTTCTTGGTGCTCCACTTATTTGACTTTTCTATTAGACAGTATCTGCTGCAAAACTCCAGGCAGCACAGGCACGAAAAAGTGTGAATTGGCCTTTGACTGGTGGGGTTCCCAGCCAATCTCTCAATGCTGAAAATTATCAGGTTGAGAGAGTGTATATAGCGGGCTACCAAGATGGATCTGTTAGAATATGGGATGCCACAAATCCAACATTTAATCTTGTTTATGTTTTAGAACCTGAGGTTAGTACCTTGTCACAGTTTTCTAACTTCCAATCCTTGAACATTAGACAAGTTACCTGTTTTTCTTTGACAATTTTACGAAGAACATAAATTTTTGTCTAATGAACAGGTGAATGGTATTGACATTGCTGGTATAAGCGCATCAATTTCTGCATTGGAATATTGCTCATATACTTCAAGTTTAGCTATTGGCAATGAACTTGGTATGGTAAGAGTTGAATGGATTTATGGAAATCTCATTTGAATGTTGTCAACATTTGATAAGTTGTGATGATACTTTCTTGTCTGAGCATGCAGGTTCGTCTATATAAACTAATTGGGAGTGCAGATGAAACAAATTTGCATTTGGTCAAAGAAACTGAAAAAGAAGGTATTGCTTTACAAGTACTTTTACCTCTTTGCATCTGTTTGAATTTTCGTTTGGTTGTTATATGAGTCTTTGTTCGTGATATTCATTCAGAAATTTTGGGGTCCGATAACATGGCTGAGGAATTATGAATTATTACGTATTTGAGAGTTTAATGCTCTAGAAAGATCTAAATCTTTAAGACTGTTCAAGTAGCCGACTCTTGAAGATTATATGTCAGGTTTCTAGGATTCTTGTTGTTAATTTATACCTAGCTGAAATCTCAAAATTTGAGTTCAGGAGTAATTCTGGTAGGTTCCTTCTGTAGATTGATTTGTGAGCATATATATGTCTAACTTATATTCAGTTCAACTCAGCCGAACTCAACAAGACGTTATGTCAAATTGATTAAGGACATGTATATAAGTTTATGTCTGGTTATTTTTGTTTCTGGACTAGGAGGCTGATCTTGCAACAAACCTGCACTATATTGGAAAATTTTAAGTTCAATGTGGGTTTGAGGACAGTTGATATTTTCTTTGCTAGTGTCACTAGAATAAGAACCAATAGCAATTTTTTCCTTCTCATGTTAGATAAGTTTGCCTATCTTAAGTTTTTGCTAATGTAATTAGACTAAAGCTAGTTTATGGTCTCCCATAATGTATTGACCAGTTCATGACAGTTTTTGCTCTTGGTCTCTCATGGTATATTGACCCCTGCATGACAGTGTTGCTTTTGCCACTCTTAGTTACACTTTTGTAACCTTGCAGTCCACACTTTGCACCAAGTGGATGGACCTCAATGCACAGCTGTCTTTTCCTTATTCAATTCTCTGATTTGCAATTTGCAATTCGCGAACTTTGGTTCCATACTTGCCGTGGGATTTCGTTGTGGCAAGGTAGATATAATCTGTGTATTTTTTCCCACATCTCATTACCCTTAGTTGAACTATCACCTATCATACCAACTTTTCTAAGATAACAAGTTTCAAGGATTGACATTGCAATTTGATATTTCAGGTAGCAATGCTTGATACAAACACATTATCAATATTATTTCTTTCCGACAGTGTATCCAATTCAGAGGCACCTGTCAAGTCTCTGGCTGTAAATTCGATATCAGATACTATTAAATCAATACATAATCCAGAGGATATTGAGTCCAAATGCAAGGTAGATCATGTAAAGTCGGAAGTGTTTGTTATGACCAAAGATGCACATTTTGTTGTAATAGATGGCAACTCTGGTAGCATAATCAGCTCTCAATCCTTGCAATCTGGAAAAGAATCGAATACAATTTCTATGCATATCATAGGCAAGTATATTCCAGGTTGAGAAGATATTTTCTTTGCTTTTTTAAGTTGTATGGATTTCTGAGAAACTGCATCTCTGCAGAGGGTGGCAACTTATTATCTGATATGTCCAGTGAAAAGCATTCACTGGACTTGTCTCAGAACAGTGAAATTAACAGTGAACTTGAGCAAGGTGTCATTCACTGTGGAACTACTATGCTTAAAATTGATGATGAAACCTGTGCTGAAACTACCTATTCCAGGCAAAGGATTGAGAATAATCTTCTTCTGCTTTGTTTTGAGGATAAAATACACTTGTATTCTTTGAAGTCTCTGAATGAGGTGCCTTTTATTTTATCCATTTCTAGTTTGAGTATTTCTCATCTCCTATTTTCTAGCAATTGAGATTTTCTTATTCTAGGGTGATATTAATCCTATTCGAAGGGTGAATCTTGAGAAACCATGCTGTTGGACTGCAACCTTTAAGAAGGATGATAAAGAGTGTGGGTTCATTGTTCTCTATCAGACTGGTGTGATTGAAATAAGGTAAAGCACTCATTTAATACATTTGCTTAATTTGGTACCATTAGCAGACGTTGATTTCCTCTATTGCTTTTTCTACTATTACATTAATATGAAGCAATCAGTTTTCAATGAAAGTAAATTATATTTTTCAGGTCTTTGTCAGATCTTGAAGTGGTGGGAAAAAGCTCTTTAATGTCAATTTTGAGATGGAACTTTAAGATAAACATGGAGAAAACAATATGTTCATGTGATACTGCAGAGATTATGCTGGTTTGTCTTTTCCTCTTCCAACTTTAAAATTTAAAATAGGCTAGTTATGTAATTACACTGCAGATTATACCACCAGGACCAGGAGGGTCCTGTTCTACTATCACCTGAATTTTCTTCAAGAATTTCATGGACATCATAGCTCTCTCCTTCCTCTCTTTTCTTTTTCCAGAAAGAAAATTTCAAAATCATTATTTAAAAACTTGATAAATTGGAATGCTACCATGGCATAATTTAAATGACTACTTATATGATAAGTGATGAGATATTTCAATATGCTGCACCTTCAATGTGTGTGGCTTCTAATTTATCTTTTAATTTTATATTTTTGAAAAGTGGAAATATCTTTCCTCTCTTTGATGGGTACAGAATGAAGTATTTCAATCTTGAAATCTACATAGAAGATGTGATGACTTGAGGCATCTCATATATAGGCTTGGTGCAGATGATGCCATGCCGCTCACTAGTAATCTGAAGGTTGCGGTACTTATAAAAATTGACTCTCCCCTTCATTGTGGCTTAATCCCTTTTGTAGGGTGGAAGCAGGGAGGCATTGGGTGGCGCTTGGGGCTGTTGTTGCCACCTTTGGATTAAGAAAACAAAGAAAAAACTGTATTAGGCTTTGTGCTTACGTGGGCTGCATGGGAGCTAGGTTATAAGAAAGTCCATTGACCAAAACTTACTTTGTTTTGAAGAGTAAATAAGATTTAATTCCAAAAGATGACCCAGCAGGTCTGGTCCTTCAAGAATCTACAGGAAATGCACACTAAAAAAAAATATGGAGTTATCCATGTACTGGCTAAATAGTTTTTGTTTTCTTCTTTACACATTTTTGACTTGCCATTCAGAAAATCTGTTCAGGTATTTAGTTAGTGGGAGCTACCTGATCAGTATAATTTCAACCATATATGTAGGGAAAAAGAAGTACCTTCAAGTGACCATGCAGATAAAGTTATATATGTTAAATAATTCTGCAAGAATGATTCCTAAGACAAAATATTTTCTTGTGTTTGTAGCATGTTCAAGGATTGGTGCATGCTATAGTTTTATTTTCATGTTTTTGGATCTGTGTTTCTATAAAGTCACTTACCAAGTTGCAGTAGCAAACATTCGTAGGGTCTGTTTGGCTTTGGTTTACGATTTCTAAATATAAATATTGTATTTTTAGAGTATGAGCTGAGAAAAGTAAAATAAAATAAAACATAAAAAGCGGTTTTTCTGAGCTGTCAAACCCATTTTCTTGTTTTGAGAAATAAAATAATAAAAAGTATTTTATTAATTTAATTTTTTTTAACAACAGAAAAACAAAGACCAAAAACAGATAACAGAATGGATTCCAAACAGGTGGTCAACATAATTTTTAAGTTCACTAAAATTAGTTTATCACTATGCATTTTAGCATCATCCATTCTGTTATTATGTTTTAGCATGATTATAATTAACCTGATGGGATAAGTATCTTCTATTGTAGGTAAATGCATGCGAATTTGCTTTTATTTCTCTTTTGGCCTGCAAAAACTACTTCAGGTCTCTCCTCTCTCTCTCTTTCTTCTTTTATCCTGTGTAGACATATGCCAGGAACGTTTACAGCGAAGGTAAAATTTTGTTTCTAAAAAAAACCTTTGCTAATATTAGGATTCCAGAGTCATTACCTTGCCTGCATGACAAAGTCCTTGCAGCTGCTGCTGATACTGCTACAAGTTTATCTCACAGTCAGAACAAAGTACAGGTTGAAGTTTATGTTTTGGGCTCTCATCTCTCTTTCTTTTCATGAGCAATTCTGGGATTTTTCTTTAATTTCTGTGGCAACAGGATGCTCCCTCTGGGATTTTAGGTGATTTCATTAAGGGCCTACAAGTGGGTAAGGTGGAGCACAGGTTGGCTCACCCTGAAGTTTGCAAGAATAATTTTTCTCATTTAGACAATATATTTTCTAGTCCCCCATTCTTAAAGACTCAGGTGGACATCTTAGATAGCCAGAAAGTTTTGGATCTAAACATAGGTTCTGTATCTCGTGCTCTAACCTTCTTTCTCTGCTCCTATCCTGTTATTTTTTCTTACACCTGCTGTCTGTTGCAGACGACATTGATATTGATGAGCCTCTTGTTGTCTTACCTTCATCAGAGATAAATAAGAAAGATACAAAAGGTTGGCTTAATATCATATGTCCGTTGAATTTGTTAAGATTTGTATGTGCTTGACAATCTTCTTGTTACTCTGCAGCTAAGGGAACAGACATGGAAAAATTATTTGAGGGGGCAACTAGTGATCCAAAGCCAAGACTTAGAACAGCTGAAGAAGTTAAGGCCAAATATAGGAAGGAGGTAAAGTGCAAAATGAATATTAATGAAGGCTTTAATTTTGTGGATTATATTTTTCTGACATGCGGTCAGTTGTTCCAGGATCCTGCTGCTGCTGCTGCACGTGCAAGAGACAAGCTGGCAGAACGTGGTGAAAAGCTTGAGGTAGGTTTTGCTTCGGATCTTTGATATATTTTCTTCTTTAGTTCTTTCATAATAGAAAATTCATGTTGCCTTTGAGACGACAGATTCTCAAGATTCTTGGATTGATAACATGGCTTCTTTTAAGACCATCTGTTTATGGTCTCAGCCCACATTGCCATTGCCTAATGAAAGGATACACTCAGCATAAGCGTTTAGGCTCCTACTTATGAGAAATATCTAAATATCTTATAGTGGTTGCAATGCTAAACTAATCAGATATTATCAGCTACATGAAACTACATTTATTGTATTCTGGATCTACTACTGCTATAAATGGAAGTCATCTAATTGTACGGTGCAAACCTCACCACTGGCACCATTACCGCCATCACCTTTGATAAACATGTTTGTAAATGTGTGAATCAAAATTTCTCAAGCTATATAATTTTTACTAAGTTCTCCATGTCTTTCCTTTTTTCTTTTTCCAAAAAAATTTCACCGCAGAGGCTCAGCCAGCGCACTGAGGAGCTGCAAAGTGGAGCTCAGGACTTCGCATCAGTGGCACGTGAACTTGCCAAACGAATGGAGAAACGTAGTAAGTGGTGGAATCTACGTTGATTTCATACCATAAATCTTACATGGATTCATTAATCAGCCTGGACCCCCAAGAAACAAGGGATTGTGGGTATGTTTATCATGTTTATAATCTAATATTACCTCTGGGTGGAGAATCATGGAAAGTTATAGTATTTTTCTTTTAAGGGTATTTTTACTGTGTTTATACCCACCCATATGTATATACATAAATGATTTCATGGATACATATAAATTAATCTGATACTTATTTTAAACATTTTTTATACTTTTCAATTGGATGGTGAGACCAACACGGATTTTCTTGTAACATATATTGTAGTCATTACTCATTATCATTTCGAGCATAGGCTTGATCATGTTGTCCACGTTTTTCTTA
Organism: Mallotus japonicus; assembly: GCA_949634005.1. Taxonomy (NCBI): domain Eukaryota; kingdom Viridiplantae; phylum Streptophyta; class Magnoliopsida; order Malpighiales; family Euphorbiaceae; genus Mallotus; species Mallotus japonicus. The sequence goes on from CATIWK010284679.1 coordinate 11,553, forward strand.
TTACATGAATTCAAGAGCGTTTTAGATATATATGTATCTGAGCATAGTGTCCTATAAAAGGGACTAATCATTTAAGTGGTGTTTAGTGCTTTTGCAGCCACTTTCTTTTTTTTTTTTTTTTTTGTGAAACCATTGCAGCCACTTTCTATGTTGCAAAACTTGACACACCTACTAGCTAGGCATGAGGTTAAAAGAAAAATCTCATAGGGGTCGGTATCTTCATTCTCATGAGCTCCTCCACCATGAGATTTTCCTTTTCTTTTTCTTTTTTTTTTTTTTGGATGTGTATGTTTGGCTGTTGGGATGATTTGAAATTTTTTTAACTCTTATTTCACAATTTTTTTTTATATTATTGTACTATTTCACACGCCATGTTTTACTAAATTCTACATGAATCCATGAGAACCATTAGATTGGTGGTCCTACTTGTGGATCTGATTAATCAAAGGGGCTCCATTAATTTGTGTAGACTTTAATTTAAAAATAGTGTGTGTGGAATAGCAATTTTCTAGAGTCGAGAAACACGAGATGAATTTATGCAATTTTATAAAAATTACTAATAATAATTCAGTTAATTGATGGAGAAAAAAAGAGAAAATATATGATTTGAAAAATTAATAATGAAGGATAGTTCATTGATTTTATGTTTTTTCAAAAATTTAGCCTATAATCGTATAAATATACAGTTGAGCTCAATTAACCTAAAACTAATACTTAATTAAGTTAATAATTCAACAGTTAAATTGCATCACGTGCTACGTTAAAATTTTAGGCGTCCGTCACTTAATTGATAATTGGGGGAAAAGAAAGCGTAACACTTCAGGTATTTTTGACATATTCAGCATGAAAATTAATTAATGTTTGAAATAGAATGGCCGGAGAAGGAAGAAACTGGATTTTTAGTAGCAATACAATTGGTGGGTCAATTTTCTTTAGCTGTAAATAGGCATAAATGTGAATCATATGCCCAACTAAATGTTGAAAAATGTTGGCCAGTGAAAAAATTGGTCAATGACTTGATATAGAAAACAATTAACAAAAATAGGTCAATTTACGTGTGTTTCCCTTCATCATACAGAAAACAATTTAAAAAAAATAGGTCAATTTAGTGTGTTTCCTTTCATTGATGTTATTAAGGAAAATGAATAGTATTATGAGTCGCCACAGCAATAGTACTGTCATAATAATGTAAAATGATAGAAATAGTTCTCTTTTTAGTTGATACAGTCCCTATACATATAGAATAAAAATAAAACTAAAAAATTTATCATATCTTCCTCCTGTCATCAATTCTCCAAAATTTGTATCATTCTGTTAGTCAACCTGACAAAAGAAAAAAAAGTTGGTAACTGAAATTTGGTTTCAGCAGTATGCATGCACTAAACTTGGCAAAACCTTATAATCAATTAAAGGTGTTGTTGATAAGAACCTAATTAAATTGTGGCCATGTTTGTGAGATATTCCATTTGTTTTTTAGCTAAATATAAAGCAGAAACAGCCATATCATGAGAATCATATGCAATCTATCATACTTGAGAAAATTTCAATTTTCACCTCCTTTTTGTAATTTTTTTACTTAATTATGTTTGAATAAGATATGACTAATTCATTTGGAATAATTTCGATAAAAAAAAAAAATATATATATATATATATATAGTTAATTTTTTAATTTAAAAAGGAAATTCACTTCTCCAATAGATAGAAGAGCAATATATGTTGAGTTATTAAAATTCACAATATTTTTCTAAGAAAATATAAAAAATCTTATTTTAAAAGACATATATTCTATTCTATGTAAAACACTCCAATCCTATTACATCTAAAACAAGTATATTTTTCCATCAAAGATTATGTCTTTTATTTATTCTAACTAATTTTTTTTATTTTTTAACTATTTTCTATTTTTTCTTTTCTTTTATTTATTTAATTATTATTATTACTATACATGTTAAAAATATTTCTTTTATTTTATTTATTTAATTATTATTATTACTATACATGTTAAAAATAAATATATGCTCTTAATAAAAAAATAAAAAAAAAACTATTATAATCATTTTTTAAATTTTATTTTTATGTTTAAATTAATTTATAGTTTTAATTTATTAAAATTATTAATTATTTTAAGATATATATTATTTGTAGTGCACACAGATTTACGATTAATTAACTTATAAACATAAAGTAAGTTTGGGTGGAATTTTGCATGTTCATTATTTTATTCGAAGTATAATGTATACGGGACCAATTTTTCGCAGGAAAGGGGAGAGAAGGAACAATTGGACGGAGAAATAAAAAATAGGGGTCAACTTGAAATTCCTTTTTTTTTTTTTTCACACCACCAGGGCCACAATTCAACAATGAAAGCCGCACGTCAACACAATCGCTCATATTCAAAGCCAAAGTTAGGCATGTAGTAAGCACATAAATGACATGAACAATTCAAGCCAACGACCGTTTTGAGCACAGACACGGTTTCATGGTCATACGCCCTCGCCCCCCACACACACACATCTATATATATATATACAAGAGATATACGCACATGAGCACCTCTCTACCTAATAGGAAGATAGTACAAGCAACAAGAAACACAAGTTGAGGAGAGAAATCCTTTGTGTTATCTCTTCCTCTTCTTGTCCTACAATTTTGTGTTCTTGCTTTTATTCTTCTTTTGTAGCTCATAAACCTCATCTTATATATCTTTGTGGTGGATAGCATCTCTGGGTCTTTAATGGCTGCTAATTGGGTTTTATCAGAATGTGGTACTAGACCTCTCCCTAGAATCTACCCTAAACCCAGAACTGGTTTTACATCAAAGAGCAACAATCTTTTTAAGCTTAGACCATTACCAGTGTCAAAAAGGTTTAATCTTTCTCCTCCTTCTTCTTCTTTGAAGTTCTCATGTTGGTCTAATTCTAAACAGAGAAACTGGGCTTTAAATGTGGCTGTTCCAGTTAATGTGAGTACTGTTAATGGAGAAGATGAAAAACGAGAGGAATTTAATGTTGTTAATGGAGGTGAATGTGAAGGTGAATTCTTTGACCCTGGTGCACCACCACCTTTTAAATTAGCTGATATAAGAGCAGCTATACCAAAGCATTGTTGGGTTAAAAATCCATGGAGATCTATGAGCTATGTTTTGAGAGATGTTGTTGTGGTTTTTGGTTTAGCTGCTGTTGCTGCTTACTTTAACAATTTGGTTGTTTGGCCTCTTTACTGGTTATGTCAGGGGACTATGTTCTGGGCTCTGTTTGTCCTTGGCCATGATTGGTAAAATTCTTTATCTTTCTTGAATTTTTAATTTAATTTTTATTTCATGTAGAATTTGGATTATGTTCTGAGCAGTTCCCATTTGATTGTTTCTAATGTGAATCCTATTGGCTGTAATTATTCAGCGGTCATGGCAGCTTCTCAAATAATCCAAAGTTGAATAGTGTGGTAGGTCACCTGCTTCACTCTTCAATCCTTGTTCCTTACCATGGATGGTTAGTCCCTGTAATCTCTACTAAATTCCACTTTTTTTCCGTGTTTTATTCTTTTAAGCAAATCATTTTTTTAGTGTAATCTGATGTAACTCCAACTTTGACAATAATTTCAGGAGAATCAGCCACAGAACCCATCATCAAAACCATGGACATGTTGAGAATGATGAATCATGGCATCCAGTAAGTTTCTGTCAATATTTGTTCCAAGCAATGTTGTAGTTGTCTCTTTCCAAACTTGGAACTTATTGGAATAAACTATTTTATTTTTGTTGCAGTTGTCTGAAAAAATATTCAGAAGCTTGGATATTGCCACAAAGGCATTGAGGTTCACTTTGCCTTTCCCTATGCTTGCTTACCCTGTCTATCTGGTGAGTCTTTTAATGAAAATTAATCAAGTTTAGTTATCATCTTAATGAGATACATTCGTGATAGGCTTATAGTGATTTGGTTTCAATTTTTGGCAGTGGGGTAGAAGTCCAGGAAAGAAGGGCTCTCATTTCCATCCAGACAGTGATTTGTTTTTACCAAATGAGAGAAAAGATATTATCACCTCAACTGCTTGTTGGACTGCAATGGCAGCATTGCTTGTATACTTAAACTTTGCAATTGGTCCTGTCCAAATGCTTAAACTCTACGGCATTCCTTACTGGGTAGGTTTTAGTTCTGTTATGCTTCACCTTTCAGCATTCTATTCGTTAATCAGGCAGTACTGATCTCTCACAGCACCGCAAACAACTCTAATACTACTGGGCTAAAACTCATTGGTTTCAATGCTTGTATGTGTAATCATGAATTTGCATTTGAAAATGCAGATATTTGTCATGTGGTTGGACCTTGTAACCTATTTGCATCACCATGGTCATGAGGACAAGCTTCCCTGGTATCGCGGAAAGGTATAACATAAATCTTTCTATCTTTGATCCTACATGTTATTGATATTAACTGGTATTTGCTGCAATCAGTGAACTGTGTAATATGAATGTTAAGGTTTCGAAAGTACTTAGGCTGATTCTTCTGCGCTCTGGCTAATGACAACAGGAATGGAGTTATCTGAGAGGAGGACTTACCACCCTGGATCGAGACTATGGGTGGATTAACAACATCCACCATGATATAGGAACTCATGTTATCCATCACCTCTTCCCTCAAATCCCACACTACCATTTGATTGAAGCAGTGAGTACAGTCATTTCCTGAAATATTATTGTTGCGGTTTACTTTCTTCTGGTTCTAATGAGATTACATTTTAACCTTAACAGACTGAAGCAGCTAAGCCTGTGCTGGGGAAATACTACCGGGAACCAAAGAAATCCGGGCCTCTTCCATTCCACTTGTTGGGAAGTCTAGTAAGAAGCATGAAGGAAGATCACTATGTAAGTGATACTGGAGATGTTGTATACTACCAAAAAGATCCTAATCTTTTCTCAATTGGAGGTGAAAAAACAGAGTGAAGCAAACTGCAGTAAGTTTTTACTAGTAGCAAGTGAAGCCTACCAAGCCAAAAGAATTCTTTGCAACCAGAGATTTATTAACTTCTGGCAAGAACTCCATATTGCCTCACAGCCACCAGGGGACCAGCCATTTCTGGCCCACATGTAATTTTTGCTTTCACTTCTTATTTGATAAGAGATATTGCATATAGATAACATTAGCCAGTTATGCTGTAATATGGATACAAAAGACTCACCACAATATTTAATTGTGACAACAAAAAAAAAGAATCATTTTTGGCTTGGCCTGGCTTGGCTTGGCTAGTAAATTTTACTTTTCCCTCATATAAGATGGAGTACAAGGTAAAAAGAAATGTCTTCAGATGTTAATAAAATCTTTGTGAGAGTGAATAGAACAATAGAAATTGCATTCCCTGGTATTGCTGGCCTCAAGATTTTTAGCACAAGATAAGCTCATGCTACATCTACATCCACATTTTTCAACCTATAAGTGCAAGCAAACTAGAATTGAATATAGAGTAATAACACTTGGTATCTTTTCTGTGGTTTGCAATCAGGCTAACAATTCTTATCAATAAATTTCCTAATGACCAATCAATAGTTCACAGAATGAACAGCACTCATGAAAGAAGATATACGTGATTGATCCTTATTGATTCCATCTGAGCCACATATGCCACTACTGACATCAACACCATGAGGTTTCAGGGTAGACAGAGCTTCACAAACATTTTCAGGGTTGATCCCTCCTGCCAAGAGCCACCCGTGCTTGCTTCTAATTGGCGGTGACTTAAACTGCGCCCAATTAAATCCTTTTCCACTGGAAACAGAATCATATGAAACAATTAAGAACAGAGACCGGCAATCATGAATGGAAAGAACAAGAAATAGAAGTAATTCATTACCTGCCACCTGTTGCACTATCCACGAGAATCCAATCAACCATTGAACAATCTTCATCAGAAATGCTATTTAGAAGATCCCCATCCGCATTTGCATGAAGAACATATATTATTGGTTTTTGTGGCACTATATCTTGAAAAGCTGCCCGTGAACCATTACCATGAAGCTGCATTACACATCAAATCAAAAGATTAGACAGTTGATATTCTATGCACAACTAAGTCAATATTCAGAAACACATACCTGCACAAATTCAAGATCACATGCATCTGCAGCTCTCAATATTGTGTCTGCATCATCGTCTACAAATACGCCAACTGGCTTTGCTCCATTTGCTCTTGCAACTTTTGAAATTTCCTTTGCTACTGAAAGTGAAATAGAACGCTTTGAATTGGGCCAAAGAATCATCCCAATAAAATTAGCACCAGCTTCTGCTGCCATTGCAGCATCTCTAGCAGTTGTAATCCCACACATCTTAACCAAGGGACAATTCTTTTCATGTTCCTGAGGAGCCAAAGTGATCTCCTCTACTTGGGCAAATGTGCAAGTAACTCTGTTCTTTAACTGAGGCCTAATTCTCGACAAAAAGCACACTTTCCCCATCTTTACACCTGCAAACACCCCATTCATGGTGATCCCGCATTGAAGAATTACAGACACCCAACATTAGTAACAGAGAGGCAAAACATACCAAGAACATGCCTTGTTTGAAAGTTGACAACTTTGGGTTGCAAGTGAGCTCCAGTACTCAAACCTTTCAAGAATAAAGATCAACATGAGGCTAAACTCCAACATATTTATTTTCCCTGAGAAAATGTGATCACAAAAGTAATAACAAAAAAGCACTAAAACCAAAGTACAGCAATAATGGTACAACAGGAGTTCAAGTTTCTGTCATTTTCAATGCTCCCACCACATTTAAAAAATTACCATTCTTCTCAAAATATACAATGCTTCACTGGATGACCTTGTTTCTAGCTCTGAGCAACCATTTGATATATAAAGATTGGGTATTTTTTTTTTTCAACTTTCTTCAATGGACAACCAAATGAAAATGCATGAAGAAACAAAGTGGTTAAAACAATCAAATCCTAAAATAAATATATTGAGGTAAAATATTTTATAATTAAGTGAAAAATGAATGGATAAAAAAATAAAATTGACGAAAAAAAAATCTCTAAGAGGACATTCATCGAACAGTTGATATGCAACTATTGCAAGAAGCAAGAAATAAAGAAGAAAAGACCTGAGAGCATGGTTTTGGGTAATACTAATAATTCAATTTGAGGGATTATTTTGAGGGGTTGTAAGTCTTCTCTAGAGTTGCAGAAATGGAGCCTAAATTGAGAAATGAAGCAGAGCTGCAATGGTGGCCAAAACGCACCGGTTTTGCGGAAAGCTGATCCTGCTAGTGCTGGCTACAAAAGCGAACAAGCCCATTTATATGCTTCGTAGACTTTTAACTTGTGGCCCATGTAAATGTATTTCAGATTTTTTTTAAAAAAGCCCAATTAATTTATGTATATCTCAATTAGCAATTGTTATACCATGGACCCCTGTCCATGTTGCAACATAGACCAAGGCCCATCACACGTGCCACATAAAGAAGCGCGCTTCTCTTTTGAACGTCACGTTAACGGCAGTTAACACGCAATGGAACGTCTCTCTCGCTCTCTACATGACACGCGACTCTCTGCATCCATAACCTGTCACTTCACGAAGAACCTCGCTCTCTGCATCTCTCTCGCTCATCTCTCTCGTTCTCTCATTCTCTCGCTCTCTGCATCCATCACGAAGCTCACTCTTTCGTTCCTCTCTCGAGTATCTCGGCGGCGAAAGAATCATCATTTCGTCTCTACAACTTCGAATCTCATTTTTCCTACTGTAAATAAACAAATTCTTATTTTCTTCTACAGATATTTCGCTTCCAACTATGATGAACATCTTCTTAATATTTTGCGTTACTTACATGCTTGCTTCCTACTTTGATGAACATCTTTTTTCTTCTTCATATATGCTTCTATTTTTCATTCATATAGATTCATCATTTAAATCAAAAAAGTTCATGAACTTTTACTTGCATGTTAATTGACTTTCAAGCGCATGTTCACTGACCTTATGAACATGATTATTTAAATAACACGTTCACAAAATCTTTAACCTTAACGTTCTTCAAAATAGGTTTTTGTTTTACTATTTAAATAATAATGACTGTGCTTTGTTTTAAATCATAAAATAAAAACTTTAGCTTCATTATAAAATATAATGAAGATGTTGTAAAAACTTTGATTTGTAGATGTTGTTTTATGGATCTATTTTGTTTTATCTATGTTGTTTTTAATGGATCTATTTTGTTTTATGCACAATTCTGTGACAAACATCTTTTTGCACGATGTAGCTTTCCCTCAGTGTTCTGCTTTGCCTTATTAAATTATATAGGCTCATCAATTAAAATATAAAGGTTCACAGACCTTTACTCCCATATTCATTGACTGAAAACTGACATTTAACTGCACGTTTAACTAAAAATTCATTACTCATCACCTAAAAGATTCATTGAACTTTACCTGCATATTCATTGACATTCAAATTTGGATTCAATAGTAAAAAGGTTCATTACTTTATCACTAAAGATTCATTACTTATCTATTGTAGGTTCAGCTATATATCAACATGAAAAGAACAATGGAAGCAGGACCCTCTGAGCCTAATCCAAAGCTGAAGACTAAAGGAAACCTGGAACCTCTGTTTGGTAAAATATTCACTCAAATACCCTACAATGTCTCAATGCTAGTGACATCACTCAAATACCCTACAATGTCTCAATGCTAGTGACATTACTATATGAGGTATGGCATTGGAGTAGCTATATAACTGTCAACACAACTAAAATCGAAAATGTATTTGAGATATATTTTTCTAAAGCATCTGATATACGTTATTATGGGTGTCAAAATGGATCACGACACGCGAACACGATTCGTCTAACATGCAAAATTAACAGGTTAGGGTTGGGGTTAAACGGGTTCATGTCATAAACAGGTTGACCCGTTTATAACACGGTTTAAATGGATCGTGTCACGGGTTGACACGAGAACCCAATTACAACCCGTTTAACCCTTTTAATTTTAAGGGTAAAATTGTCATTATATACACTTATATATAAACTCTTTATTCTACCAACCCTAATTTTTTTTCACTTGCCATCACTTTCTGCCGACTCTCTACACTCACTAGCACAACTCTGCCTTCTTCTTCAGAACAGCTCAAATTGATCCCACACAATCCAGATCCGGCGTCATTTCGTGGAACAAGAACTGAATTAGAAAATGGCTCCCAAGGTTTCATCCCTGATCGCCGAGCCGTGGTAATTTTTTTGTTAATTAATTAATTATTTTTTAAAATTTTTGTTTTGTGAAATGTTACTGATAATTATGTTTTGATTTTGTAAAAAAAAAGTGTGTTATGGAATCAATTGCTTGATAATTATGTTTTGATAATCAATTGCTTTTTTTTTTGTATTGGTTTTGCATGCAATTTATGGAATATATGAATCGATAATTGGTTTGTTATCATTTGAATGGGATTCAGTAAAATTTTTAGTGGAGTTGTTTAACTTTCGTACTGAACCATTGTTAGGTGTTGCAGTTAGGCTTTGGAAATGTAATTGGAGTGTTTTTGCGTGTGGTAAATGAGTGAAGTTTTTATGCAAGACGAGGAATAAAAATAAATAAATTTTTGGCTCAGTTGTAATGTTTTAAAACTGGTAGTGAGGTTTAGGACTTTAGGACTTGGTTTGATTCTGTAACCTGAAGGTTCCATGTACAACTTGAATGATTACTCTTTATATATATATATATATACACACATATAATGTTGTCAATGTTAGCACTTTGAAATTGTTCCCCTGTTTATGTAAATGCAGATTCTGAGGATAAATTCCCAGAAGAAGGACATCAACTCATTTCAGGCATCAACAATAGATGTTCTAGTTTTTCAGGCTTAAACTAATAAGTTGGCCAGGTTGTATTTGCATCAAACCTGAACTTTGTGCCTGAGAAGGTTGTAGATGTGCCTGAGAAGGTTGTAGATGTTAATCCATAAGAAGAGAATCAGTTTATGTTCTGTTAACAGACAAGCCAACAAAGCAGCACACTGGTTATCAAAATATGGATGGCAGCAGAGGGTTGTAGGGAGGTCAGCATTTATCTCAGAGGAATTGAAGGAAATGGTCTCCAAGGATAAAGCAGAATCGAAATAATTAGGTCTTAGTCTTTTGTTGTATTTTTTTTTGTAATTTGGCCTCCTTTTTAGTTAGTAGTTTTTTTTTTTGAAAAATGATATTTTTATATTTAATAAAAAAAATGATATTTTTATAGGTAACAAATATTAAACAGGTTAAATGGGTCGTGTCAATTTTTTTGACCCACATAACCTATTTAAATAAACGGGTTATACGTGTCGTGTTCGTGTAACCCGTTTAATAAACGTGTCGTGTTGGGGTTGAGACATTTGATACGATTAATAAACGGGTCGTGTTCGTGTTGACCCTAATCGTGTCACTAGAGTGGGTCAACCCGACACGAACACGACCCACCAACCTGTTTTGACACCCCTATACGTTATACAATGAATGAGACTCCATGGGAAATAGGTACATCCTTATTCATATTAAAAAGGAGGGAACCAGAAAAAACACTTGAGGAAATTTTAAAAAATGAGAACTTTTGGGTGTAAGTTTGGGGTCTGGCTCTTCAGCTAGTCCACAGTGAAAATGCTCTCGATATTGCAAACAATTTCTTTGCAAGAATTGTTTCAACTGACAATTTTACATTTATGGATGAGCTAGGAATACCTGCTATAAGAATTAAAGTGAAAGTAGACTTGACTAAACCTTTGCCCCGTGGCTTCTATGTTGGAGAAGATAGGGTAGAGAAGGACTACCTAATATATGTTGGTTTTGTGGTATGTTTGATCATATAACAGAAAAATGCAGAGATTTCAAGACAGCAAATAACCCAAAACTAGAATATCTACCTTCAAGCATTAAAGTTTTCCCAGTTCAGCAACCAAACAAATTCAGGTTAAATCCAGAGCATAGCCTAGCTGATTACATGTTAACTCCAATGCTCGAATGGATACCAACTACCCAAAACTTCAAGTATAAAGACAGAGTGAAGATGGTGGAAGAAAAACTCAAAGAAGTAGAAAGAACAGTGCAAGAAATGAGAATAAAAAAAGCAGCAACTGGAAAATATTTTTCCTCTGATTCATCAGGTAGTGATAGTGACTAGCACTATCACTAGTTTGTTATCTTTTGTATTTACTTTTAGTAATGAACAACTACTATAAGTTTATGCTTAAAATACTTTGGTTTATTGTATGAACTTTATTTAATGCACACTTTATTAATAGTTTACAATAGTTTATTAATAGTTAGAGTCATTAAACACTAACTGCAAATTCATTATTTGAATGAACATCTAATACTTCATTAAAGTTGGGTTAAATTCATTGACACTCAACTGAAGAATCATTAACTTTCTCCTGGAGATTCATTAACCTTCGCCTGAAGAATCATTAAATTTTCTAGCAGATCAATTAACTTTAGAGAAAACAGAGTAAATTGATAAGGCTAGAGATTCTTTGATCATTAGCTACATGTTCATTATTTTAGGCATGCAGATTCATTAAACACTAACTACAAATTCATTATTTGAATGAACATCTAATACTTCATTAAATTCATTGACACTCAACTGAATATTCATTAACCATGGCCTGGAGATTCATTAACTTTCTCCTGGAGATTCATTAAGTTGGGTTAAATTCATTGACACTAAAATGAAGAACTTTTTAATAACTGACTAAAATGTACAATTAAGTATTACAAAAGTGGGTTATGTTCAATCTTTTTTTTTTCCTTTAATATTTTTAGTAGAAGCTTTTTGATGATATATTAGAGGCAAAGCAGGCAGTATGAGCTAGCCACTTGAGTGACAGATGATAATCAAAACCAAAAAGAAAATAAGCTGTTTTCTAGCTTTATTTTTTTTATTTGGTTATCAGATAAAAAATAAAAATTGTGTCATTTCCCATTTTATATTATATCCAATAACTTTGATTGGACCAGAATTAAGTATCCCTGTTCTTCAGTTTAACTACAAACTCTGCCATGATTAGATCATGAAAAAAAAAGGGAAAAATTAAATAAAGACAAAGGAAGAAACTAATGCTACAATTAATGGTCTGTCCAGTCCACGCATGTGTGCAGTTCTGGGTTAAGCGACAGTGTATTTATTGCCTTGGAGATGTAACATTGAAAGCCCAAGTTATGTAATTCACTGGGCTATTTGGAGGATTTTGATTGACCATTGTTTGGCCATCAATGAATATTTCCATCTGTAACAAGGTTTTGGGATTCTTATACCATAAGGTAATATGGACCAGAAATTCATAACACGTGTAATAAACTTCGTTTATTTTTTTTTAATGACGCTCTTTGCTACCTTTTATTCAACCTATAGGTTCATCACTATTTGTATACATGTTCATTAACAATGAATAATGTGTTTATTACTATTTGTGCACATGTTCATTAACAATGAACTATAGGTTAATTGCAACTTATGCATAGGTTCATTAGTTTAATAATAACATTCATTATTTAACAATATAATTAATTTAATATATGAATATTAATTGAAAATTAATATTAATATATTAATATTAAATAGATTATTAATTAATATTGTTAATTTAATAAATTACTATTAATATTAAATAGAAATAATTAATAGTAAAATTAATAGTAAATATAAATATAAATTTATTAAATAGAAATAGAAATATAAATAAAAATTAATATTAAATAATGCAAGTTCATTACTTAACTAGTCTAGGTTCATTAGATAAAACATGTAGGTTCATTATGAATGAACTGTATGTTCATTACTTAAATAATGAAAGGTTCATTATGAATGAACTGTAGGTTCATTAGTATTTGTCTACAAGTTCATTAGTATTTACCTACAGGTTCATTAAGAATGAACTGTACGCTCATTAGTATTTGCCTACAGGTTTATTAACAATGAACTATATGTTCATTACAACTTGTCTACAAGTTAATCAGTTTACAAATATGATTCATTACTTAACAATATTATTAATTTAATATATTAATATTAAATAGAAATAATTAATATTAAATATAAATACAAATATAAATTAATGTTAAATAATGCAAATTCATTACTTAACTAGTATAGGTTCATTAGATAAAAACATGTAGGTTCATTAGTAATTTCTTAGAGGTTCATTAGTATTTGCCTACATGTTTATTAGTATTTGCCTACAAGATCATTAGAATTTTCCTACAGGTTCATTAAGACTGAATTGTAGGTTTCATTAGTATTTGCCTATAGGTTCATTAAGAATAAACTGTAGGTTCATTACTATTTGCCTACAGATTCATTAACAGTGAATTACAGGTTCATTACAACTTATCTATAGGTTATTCAGTTTAATAATAAGATTCATTAATTAACAATATCATTAATTTAATATATTAATTTTAAATAAAAATTAATATTAATATTAAATAGAAGTAATTAATATTAAAATTAAAATTAATATTAATTATAAATATAAATTATTAAATAGAAATATAAATAAAATTTAATATTAAATAATGCATGTTCATTAGACAAAATATGTAGGTTCATTACTTAAATAATGCATGTTTATTATGAATGAATTGTAGGTTCATTAGTATTTGCTTACAAGTTCATTAGTATTTGCCTACAGATTCATTAAAATTTTCCTACATGTTCATTAAGAATGAACTGTAAGTTCATTAGTATTTGCCCATATGTTTATTAGTTTTTGCCTGCAGGTTCATTAGTATTCGCCTACATGTTCATTAAGAATGAACTGTAGGTTCATTACTATTTGCCTACATGTTTATTAACAGTGAACTATATGTTCATTACAACATCTACAGGTTAATCAGTTTAATAATGAGATTCATTACTTAACAATGTTATTAATTAATATTATTAATTTAATATATTAATATCAAATAAAAATTAATATTAATATGAATATTAAAATTAATGTTAAATAGAAATAGAAATTTGTTAAATAGAAATATTAATAAAAATCAATATTAAATAATACAGGTTCGTTACTTAATTAGTATAGATTTATTACATAAAACATGTAGGTTCATTACTTAAATAATGCATATTCATTACGAATTGTAGGTTCATTCGTATTTGCTTACATGTTTATTAGTATTTGCCTACATGTTCATTACAAGTTTATTAGTATTTGCCTACATGTTCATTACTATTTCCCTACAGGTTCATTAGAATTTACTTACATGCATGTTCATTAAGAATTAACTGTAAGTTCATTAGTATTTGCCTACAGGTAAACTAGCATTGGCCTATAGGTTCATTAAGAATGAACTGCAGGTTAATTAAAAATTGTCTACAAATTCATTAATAATTAATAGTACGTTCATTAACTTTTATTATTTTAAAATACAAAACAAATAAAAATAAAAATATATTAATTAACTAATTTTAGTATTTTTTTGAAAAATGAAAACTCACAAGTTAACTATAAAATTAAGTAGTTTATAATAAAAATGGGAACTTTTATTTCTTTTAGTTTTAATTGTATATTCTTTTATAAGGATATCACATATTACAAATCTAATTTAATACTTTTAAAATTCAACATTTGTATATATTTTATGCGAACATCACATATTATAAATCTAACTTACTACTTTTAAAGCTTTGTATTAATATATAGATTATTTCCTCTATGGATCAAGTACCATACATGACTGCCCATGTTTTTTTTTTTTTCTGCTTCACACGTGATAGACTCCTGGTCCATATTGCAATATATACTGGGGTGCATAATATAATTTGCCAAGATTTTGGCTCTCATTTAATTTCTATTTCTTTGGAATTTATATTAAAGCTAGTCGCACGCGCATTAAATTAAAATATACTTTATTTAATTATTTTAAAATTTTAATGAAATAAATAAAATAATAATAATAATAATAATAATAATAATAAATATATGCATAGTTACATAATGTTTTGTTAATATAAGATATTAATAATATATTTGGATACTACCTTTAATATAAAAAAAATTATAACAATTCATAAAATACTGAAATTAAATAAATTTAAAATTACAAAATATATAAATAAAAATATTTTTTAGTTTTATGATTTAAATAATTATAAGAGTTAAATATTTTAATGAAAAAAATGTAAAATATAAATTTTAAATATGAAAAAAAGTGTCAATTAATTTGTCCACTACAAAAAAAAATTCAAAATCTATAAAATCATTTATACAATATGATATACATAATATAATAAAAACAATGAATAAATAATATAATTATATGAAAACACATCATGCAAAATCTGAAAAATGGATTAAAAACTCTTTATAACCTTCAATAGTTCATTTAACAATTAAAAATATACCTCTATATTTCCAATATAGAGTTTTGACAAGCCGTCAATAATTTCTGCACCTAAAAATCAACAACAATCAAAATAGCTTAATTTGTTGGGGTGTTAAAATTTAAATTTGCAAATACATATAGGAAAAAGAAAAGAAAAAAAATCTTCTTATATCTCTTTTGTTTACACTATTAGAATCACGTATAGCCTAGTAAAAACTCAAGAATTGGTGATATATATATATATATATATTAGGGATTTTAACATAAATGCCCAAAAAAGCCGTTATTCACCAAAATGCACCCACTTTTCATATATTACTAAAATGCCCGCTAAAACTAAAAATAATTACCTACGTGTCATTTAACGTAAACGGCGCAAAAAAAAAAGGACACAAATAAAAATAAAATGGAGCGCTGCTCTCTTCACCGCCTCCGCCTCCTCAACCATCAGATCTCTCTTGCCCAAAGATATATTAATGTAATTGCCCAAAGATCACCTGCTCATGCTCTCATCCCTGCCTCAGAGTCACCTCCATGGTCTTTGCTTGAAGAGAATGATAGTAGAGATGGGTATGGATCCATGAGGAGGAGACTGGTGAAGAAGCCCAAAAGAGTTTATTCTTTTGATGTTGAAGCCATGGAGATTGCTGGTGCTCATGGCCACCACTCAAAGGTATTACCTTTATTTATTTATTTATTTATTTATAGTTTTAGCTACTAATCAAGTAATCTTCTTTACTTCCTTTCAATTCTTTTTGTTAAATTTATATGGCAAATTGAGCATGTGTCGTGTTCCAATTCCTTGAATTTGTGAAATTTATATAATCCAAATGTTTGAAATCTGGTTTAGTGTGCTATTGTTTGTAGTTGGTCAAACTGTGAATTTTTTAATATGAAATTAGATGTGTGCATATAGTTCCAAATTGACAAAAAAAAAATAATCTTTTTATTTTACTCATTAAAGAGACGTGAAATGTTGCTATTAATTTATTGATTTATTGTGCAAATGGTTGATTTAGGTATCCTTTTTTTTTTTTTTTGCTGTTCTTATTAACAACACAATTTAGCTATTCTTATTGACAATGCAGTTCAGCTGTTCGACGAAATGTGCAAACCAAATCGTCAAGTTTTTAGTGTTGATTATAACCATTTTATGGGCGTTTTAATACAACATTCTCGTCATATGTGAGCTTCAAGAATCTAATGGGTTACAAATCCTGCATGGGCTAAAATTGGTTGTGATTATTTGAAGTCAACCTTCCATCTAGGAATGGTCACAGGAACT
>CATIWK010284811.1:0-11760 GCA_949634005.1 Mallotus japonicus
CAAATTTGTAATTTTTCATAAATAAAAATATTCCTTTAAAAAAATTGTCATTTAAATCACGTTTTAGGCTGATCTAACGTCCCATCCGATCCAACACGTTTTATTTTACCAAAAATCATATAAAATAAAGTTTTATGGGACAAATGAAAGTGTGGCTCTAATGTTGCAAACGCTGCAATTGTCAGTATAGAAGTTAGTGGAGAATAAAGTGAAAAAAAGGGGAGCAAACCATTGGCAATTATTGGAGCTCATCACTGCTGCAATATGTAATTTTTATTTTTATTTTTATTTTCATTTTTTTGTTCATGAGATCATCATCCTCTTGATTTTGACAATTCATCTATCTATCTTTTGTGTCTGTTTGTGTTTGGGTTTGTGCAGGGCCACTTAGTGGAAAGGTATAGAATAAAAAAAGATTCAAATCCGTGGAGAATTTCATTTTTATTTTATGATAATTTGATTTCATTTTCATTTGGTAATAATTTGATTATCATGCATAAACTTGATCTTTTCCTCTCCAAATTATTATTATTTTAATCCTTTTAATTTTATATTATAGGTTTTTTAAAATTTTTTCCTTATGATATATAATCTTACCATAATAAAAAAAAGTTATTTAAAATTTCATATTGATATTAATTAAAGTTGCTTGATGTAATAATTTTTCAGTGTAGAACTTAATGAACATGTAATTCTACATGTAATTCAAATAAACTCCTTAGCAAATTCTACACATTAAAGGCCTTTATTACCGGTTAGTGAGGAAGTAGTTAAGTTATAACTTCTCTTCAAAGGCATTCTAAGGTGTATGGTTCAATTTCTACCATCGTCGATTTAAAAAAGAAGAGTTGTCTCCTATTATATAGTCCATTAATGCTAATGTTATATAACCTCCCAATTTCCAGAAAAAAAGGCCTTTACCACCTAAGTAAATTGGATGGAAATTTCTTCATGTTATTTTCTAGAGATTTTTTTTTTTTGGAAAATTATTTGCTAGAGATTTATGTAGTACATATTTTTGTAATTTTATTTATTTTTTTTATAGATGTCAATTGTTTTATGAGTCTCAGTTAGAAAGAAATAAAAAAAATAGAAAAAAAATGCCCATGATTTTATTTCTTTTAAATCAAGTGAATGCATACTTTATAATTTATACTTGTCTCTTGTTAATTTCAGAGGGGTGATAATAAAATAGTAACAGAATTAAATCTTAAAGCATAAGAAAATATAATAGATTATATTGGCAAATTTTTTGAAAAATGAGAAACCACATCATAATTTTAAAAAAATTGAAAAAATAATTTTAATTTATCCATTTGCGTCTGTGTCTTACTTTATTTTTGAAACAGTATGCATAACTTTACAAGTAAGAAAATCATTAATTTTTTGTTAGATAAAGTAAATATTTTTGATTGAGGCTGATATGATTTGAGGCACCTCATAGCTAACTTTTTGCAGCCTTATCCCACTGTTCATTTTCATCACATTTTAGCTTTTTTATTTACATGTAAAGTAATATTCCAGAAATTACCCTGTTGGATACTACAAACAAAGTTTAACAGGCCACCACATTTAGCTCATGTGACTAGTAAAGTGATTATAACGAATTAATTAATTTTGGGAAGATAATCTTCCACTGATAATATAGTATTAGGCGTTTTAAGTAATTGATTAATTAGGCAACATTTGTTGACAAAATTTATCAAACAAATGATAATTAATTTAAAGTGCAATCAAATATATATATATATGAAGATTTTTTAAAAAATATGACAGTAAATGAGTGATTTAATCATTATTAATTTTAAAAATGCCCATAAGGTGTATGGTTAAAAAAGAGCCAAGATGGATTTATAAAATTAATTTTTACTTAATTTTAAGAATAACTGTCCTAAATTATTTAATTTCTCTATTAATAAAAATTTTAAATATATTTGAGTAAAAATTAAAAGAAATGCATGTTGCATGTGAGAGAAATATGCATCATGCGTGCAAGTTGAAAATATATTAATGTATGGAAATGGTTAAAATTAAGAATTACATAAATCAAATCATTTTGTTTTGAATTTAGACAAAGTGTTGGATCTAAAAGGTGCATGTGTTAATTAATAATCACAAGTTGGTTCAATAGTAAAATCATTTCATATCAATCCGTTTTATTTTTTATATTAAAAATTAAAACTTACATTTATATGATGAATTCTTATGTTTGCTTTTATAGTGTTTTTATATTTACTATTAGATTAAAACATAAATATTGAAACTAAATAAGACTAGAATTTTGATTTTATAAACAATTAAAAGAAATGTGAGTAAAGTCGAGGATTGAGTAGTCTATTTCATATCTCCCTTTAAGCCGATTATAAGTTAATAATTCGATCCTTACTTTTACTCTCTCGGTTAAAAAAATATAAAAAAATAATGCAAGTAACAGTTGTTTTATACAATTTTTTAGTTTATTATTATTTTTTGCTAATGTACAATGGCAGAGGAGAGATGCATGGGTTTTGAATCCGAATCTCTTAAATATCATTTAACCATTTAGATTAGGGCTCACTAGCCACCTGTTTTGTTATTGTTTTATAATTAATTGTCATTATTGTAGGTAAATAAATATCTACCCATAATAAAGATAATTATTTATTAATAAAAATTAATAAAATGGACCAATAATGAAATAAGAGTTACATTGATACAAGCTGAGAAAAGATTGGATTCCTTTAACTAAAATTTTAAATTTGAGTTTTTATATAAAAAAAAAAGTATTTGAAAAATTTTATCCCTTTCTTGAAATTTACATAGCTCGTAGTAAAAATATATGTGGGTACGAAATACCAAAAACATCATCTCAAAATTTAACATATTGGTTAGATTTGCAGAAATACAGGAACCTTCGAAGATGTGCACCCATATTCTATGACAAGACGCAATCTAGGGAATTCATCAAATACCAAACAGTCGATCAAATTCTAACAATTAAAAGTCAATTTCTCTTTATGCAATTTAGACCTTAAAAATATCTATAAGATAAGCAGATTACGCAAGTAATCCAATGTGTACACAAATAAATTTAAATCCCTTGAATTTTATTCAGTATTTGTTTCAGAAAAGCTGGAGATCGTTGTTGCATCATGACCATGACCATGTATGCATATGAGGCAGTAGCACCACTATATATATATATATATATATATCAGCAAGTAATGTAACAGAACTATTTGACTTGAATTTGATTAATTCTCTTCAATGAATATACAATTCAATATTCCAATATATTAGTTGTCTATGTTCAGCCTTTTACCATATCCTAATCAAACCCAGGAATTAACCTTGTTTTTAAGCATGGACTACTCGTCCTTTGAAATCAATGCCAACATTGCTTAAGCTATTGACACTGCCAAAAATATATATGACCTATGCTATGATGATATATTGATATTTACATGTTTGAGATCGACGCTGACATTAGTCTTTGCATTAATTTCCGAATAGTTTCTGATAACATAAAGAAAATTCAACTCCTAAATACTAGGGTTAAAATCTTAGTTATATGCTGAGTCAGCTGAATATTGGTCAAACCGGTAATCTGTGTACTTCCACAGGCGAAAGAACCTGCAACCTGAAGTCTGCGGAAACACGTAAATCACCCACTATCCATGAATGTTGCGCACGATCTCCACACGTTCAGTAATGATGAAAGTTCCTTAAAATACGGAACCACTCCTCAACATGGCCGAAAATCACTCTACACTCTACAGATGGTAACTACTTAGCATATATATAGAATCCTAGTCCAATAAGGTAACTAACTCAACCCAATCAATTCAATTTCTCTTTACATCAAATATGTTACTAACTTAAACATCGGAGTGGGATCATTAGAGATCTTACCTTGACTTTTTCTCTTTTGCAGATTAACCAATCACATTCAAACATCCCCAAGAAAATAGGAGTTCAAGGAGACCCCTTTTATCAGTTTCCTATTGCTCGATTTAGATTTTGAATTATATTTGAATTTTTTTTGTTAAAATTTACCTTTTTTTTTTTTGAATAACGAAAGAGAAAGGTAAATGTTGAATTCTTGACACATTGATGCATTAAAGGAAATAATACTAATAGACTATTTAACTTTTTGTATTACTTTTAAAAAATAAAACTGTGATTTTACTCTTGTAGAAACTTTAATAATTTAAATGTATCAAATTTATATTGAAAATATATTTTAATGACTTGTAATTAATATCTTTTAAATAACATTTTTTTGAAAACATTAACAAATATAATTTAATGAATTGAATCGTCTTGTTTTAAAATTTAAAAAAGAATTGAAATTTGAATACTTAATTTTCTAAAATATTATGATATTATGACAAGAAGAAATGTGTTGGAATTATATATATATATAGATTATGTTCAAAGAAAACCCAAAAAATGAGAAATGTAGAAAGGAGATATAGGTGGAAATGTGGTCCAAGAATGTGGGAGATTGAGACTATACAAAAATGGTAGAGAATGTATGAAATATTTTCAATGAAATATATATATATATTTTAGTTCAGAATTTCAACTTGTCTTGCCTAATTTTAATACTTTTTATAATAAACATTCTGAAAATGAAAAAAATGCCTAAAAATTGGCCATCACTTAGATGATAATTTTCAACCTCAGTGAAGACTACCAAAGGATTAATGTGGTTACTCATCTCATATCTCTTTCATGCTTCCTTTGCTCCACTCCACCGGCCAGAGACTTTAAACGTGACTAAAATTGAAAGGTAAATCATTTTGTCCAAAAAAAAAAAAAAAGTGCGCCTATGTATAAAAATTCCAATCTGGGATTAATTGATATGAGATGGATAAGCTCAAGAGACATAAATAAATAGGTATAATATATCTGCAATTTTGTATTTATAAAATAGTCTTTTTAATAATAAATTTTATCGACACCTTGTGTTAATGAAGTGTCTAAGTGGTATTATTATGAGTCAAAATGAAACTATTTATCGACACTTTATGTTAATTTATCTCTTTGTATTAACACAAAGAGATAAATTGATAAAATGTGTCAAATTCAATCGACTGCATAAAATATCAGGAGACATGAATGTTTGGGAAATGTAGAAATGGGCATAATTAATAAATTAACTAATTTAAATTTTAATATTTTTTTATCAGGAGACATGGATCGATTTTATAACCTCTCTTAATGAATTTCCTGCTATTAAATTATTCAAATGTGAATTTTTGTGTATTTTAAGTTCAATGGAATATTAACTATTAGCATTTTGTGTCAGTAAAAATAGTTAGCACAAAAGCTAAAATGCTTAATATTTTTTAAATCCTTCTCAATATCAATACTTTGATGCATTAATTATTGCCATATTAAGTTAAAAAAATCACAATTTGATGTCCAGTTAATTAAAAAAAAAAGTGGGTCAAAACCTGTTCGATTCCAAGTGCCTTTCATGCTTACTGGCTTGAAGTTGAAATTCACTTGAGGAAAATTACTTGTATGAAAATAGGAAAATGACCCAATCAACTCCCTATATATAATTCTTCACCAATTAATAAGGTAGTTAGAATTATTAAAGAAAAAAGAATACTTTTCACATTATAAGGTACTCTTGTGTTGTTTCCGTACATCAATATTTAATGGTATTTATTTATAATTTTTTTTTGTTATTCATAAATGAAGTGAAAAAATATAAAAAAATATACCTAAACTAATTTGAAGAGAAGTGATGAATAATTATATATATATATATATAGTTAAAAAATGCAATTTTTTTAAAACATTATAGTGTATAAAATACATTTTTTTTCTTGTTGTCAAGCACATACAAAAAGTGTACATTAAAAACTGCACAAATAATTATTTCAAAAAAAAAAACACAAATAATATCTTATAATGATTTAGTTTTCCGTCCATTTAGTACAAAAAAGTCAATGTCAAAATATAAGAGGGCTTTTCTTTACTCGATCAATTACCAATACTATAAGACACTATAAGGATAAAGTCGTCATTTTGACTCAATTTCTCCCACTATAAAATTTTTATCAAAAAAATTTTAATTATATCTAAAATATAATTTTAATTATGAATTAAATTATAATATTAAATATAACTAATCAAAGTTTTTATTAATTATTTAATATTTAATTATAAAATTAAAAAAATACATATCGAATATTATCTTTTGAGACTGGTTAGGATAGATGGAACATCAAATGGGATGTCTCGAATTAATTTTTTTTTTTTACATTACTAAAGAAAATTATTTTTTAAAATATCATTTTTAAGTTTCAAAATAAACTCGTTAAACCCATCAATTGATAAATGCGATAAGGATTTAACATATTTTTTCTCCTACAAACGATTGGTTGAGCAAAAATTTTTCGATTTTATATTGAAAACCGACAACTACAGTGTTTTCACAATTTTTTTTTTTAGCAACAGCAGACTTTTATGAAAAGCAACATTATTAAAAAAATTAAAGAAAAAAATATATATTGACTTAAAAAAATAAAAATTAATTCTCAAAAAACGAAAACACGATTTCTGTTAATACACGCGGCGATGTTACTCGGAAGTCGTCCCTTTTCCATGTGTACCCTTCAAACTAACATAGTATTCAAGATTGACATTAATCAAAATCATAAGCTTAATGAAGGGCATTTTGGGAATACTGACACTATATATACACCTCGTTGGTCTGTTCCTAAATCTCACTTGGTTTCAACTGGCATCTGTTTTCATTTCCTTTTGAGAGCAAAGCTTAACGATTCCTCTCATTGACCCTTTCTCTCTCTCATTGCCTTAAAAAGAAAAATCCCATGCAGATCGGTGCAACACTTCCGGCACAAAATCTCCACCTTCTTCAGGCGAGAATTGGCAGTTTTAGATGCCAACCATCTCCATTAAACCCAGTAGCAGCATCTACTACTACCTGTGTTGCAGCTACTCAATCTTTGAAATCTATTTCTTCGACTGAATTAACCAAGAAACACCTCTCCAATCTTGAAAAGCTTCTTCAGAAACAGTCGCCGGAGATAACCCAACCTGACAACCCACCTTATCAACCGGTTCATAAAGTTTCTAATAATAACAATAAGAATAATGGGTCATTGGCTAATAGAGGTAAAACTTTACTTGAAGGCTTAAACTTGGCTAGAATTTGGCCTGAAATGAAAGCAGCTGAAGAAATGTCACCCAGACATTTAAACCGTCTTCAACGGTTGTTATCAATGACCCAGCAGTACTCTCCGAGGAACCATCTTGATTCCCGGTGGGAGGAATATCACGGAAGCAATGATTGGAAAGGGCTTCTTGATCCTCTCGACGATAATCTCCGGCGAGAAGTTGTCAGATATGGAGAGTTTGTGCAAGCTGCTTACCATGCTTTCCATTCTAACCCTGCCATGTCAGCTCTTGAGGCTCCCTTGCCTCAGCACGTTGCGCTGCCCGATAGGTCCTATAAAGTGACGAAAAGTCTCTATGCCACCTCATCAGTCGGGTTGCCTAAGTGGGTTGATGATGTGGCTCCGGATCTTGGGTGGATGACCCAACGGTCTAGCTGGATTGGGTACGTTGCGGTTTGCGATGATAAAAGGGAGATCCAACGGATGGGAAGGAGGGATATTGTCATCGCCTTACGTGGGACTGCCACATGTCTGGAATGGGCTGAGAATATGAGAGCCCATTTAGTTGACATGCCTGGAGACCACGACCCGACCCAAGGACAACCACCGAAGGTGGAATGTGGGTTTTTGA
Source organism: Mallotus japonicus (assembly GCA_949634005.1). NCBI lineage: Eukaryota > Viridiplantae > Streptophyta > Magnoliopsida > Malpighiales > Euphorbiaceae > Mallotus > Mallotus japonicus. Next base: position 7,771 of record CATIWK010284811.1, read on the forward strand.
GCTTGTACAGAACTAGTGGAGCTCATGTGCCAAGTCTAGCAGATTCAGTAGTTGAAGAGATAAAAAGGTTAATGGAAGTGTACAAAGGTGAGACCCTCAGCATTACAGTGACCGGCCACAGTTTAGGTGCAGCCCTGGCACTGCTAGTAGGGGATGATTTAAGCACAAGTGCCTCTAACATGCCACCAATTGCAGTTTTTTCCTTTGGTGGGCCTAAAGTTGGCAACAGAGGCTTTGCAAATCAAATTAATGAAAAAAATGTCAAGGTATTAAGAATTGTGAATAGCCAAGATGTGATCACTAGAGTTCCATGTTTGCCTATGGTAGAAGATCTCCATGAAGACATGCCACTAGCGTACTCACACGTGGGAGTCGAGCTACTTGTCGATACGAAGATGTCTCCGTATCTAAAGCCGAATGCTGACGTGGCATGCTGCCATGATTTGGAGGCATACCTTCATTTGGTAGATGGATTCATGGCTTCAAATTGCCCTTTTAGAGCAAATGCTAAGAGAAGTCTAGCGAAGTTGCTTAATGATCAAAGCTCTAATGTTAAGAAATTGTACACAAGCAAGGCCCATGCCTTGAGTTTGAAACTTGATAGGCAGGGATTCTCCTCTTCTGGTTGTCTCCCCAGTCCTTCTCAATAAAATATATTTCTTCTTTTGAAAAATTTCTCTGTTTATCTCAACATCTTAAAAAAAAAAAAGCAATACTACCAGGCCGAAACATCATGCATACGTCATGCGCACACATATATATATATATATATATATATAGTTTTACATGAATATCACATCAAAAATTCCACAATTAGTTCCATAATAAAATTTTTGAATAATTAGTATATATATACATATTAATGGACAACACAATTGTGGGGCAATCCTCCCTCTTTGAATTAATAACTGCAGAATTCGAACTCTACACTTCAAGATGTCGTTGAAGAGGAAAAATATATATATATACTAGTAAACAACCACTGTTTCACAAGTGAATAAAAAATTTATTTGACTCGTGATATATAGTAAATAAACAATTAAACATATTATTTTTATTATTATTATTATTAAATAAAAGTTTTAAAAATAATAACAATGTTATTTATTTATCTATTTTATTTTTATCAGAGATAAAATAGAAGTTAACCTAATTAGAAAATGAAATATACCTTCAATTAAATTACAATTACATTTTAATTAATTTAATTTTGTTAAATATAAAATAGAAGTTAACCTAATTAAAATAGGAAATATACTTTCAATTATATTAGAATTATATTTTAATTAAATTAATTTTTATTTAAGATAAAATAGACGTTAACCTAATTAAAATAGACTTTCAATTAAATTAGAATTTTTGATAGATATAAGATAAAAGCTAACCTAAATAAAATAGAAAACATACTTTCAATTAAATTAGAATTATATTTTAGTTAACTTAATTTTTATTAGAGATAAAATAGAAGTTAACCTAATTAAAATAGGAAATAGACTTTCTATCAAATTAAAATTGTATTTTAGTAGTAAATGACTAAATTATCTAATTTTTATATAATAATGAGTGCAGACTTTTTCATAATTTTGCCTGTTCCCCCTTGCGTACATATATATATATATATTTTTTCTAGCATTAAAATAATTTCATTTCATGGAGGGAGGGATACGAGTTGCCAATAATTCATTACAAATATAGCTAATTAATAAACATAAAAATCTCATATGAAAAATCTAATAAATTATAAACATATATTATTAAAAAAAGGAATTAAATACATATAACATCTATTTCATATGAAGCCATCGCTGTTCATGCACTTTGAATTAGGCATCCTGTCAAAGTTCTGCGCATGCAAGACACGACCCACCATTATTTGAAGTGTGTACGTTTTTGTGGCATATATGTTATACAAATGCAATTGTCAATGCTAAATTCACCATCGATCATCCATTATAATAAAACTGCAAAGTGTTGGGGTTACATGATAATTGATAAATATGTATAAAAGATGTACGGTACTTATTTTATAAAATCACTACCATAAGTGTCTACGAGCCATTCACAACAGTAATACATACATACATATATGCATGAAATTAATATTTGACATATTAATATATAAAATAAGCAAAAAAAGTTGAGTATGATTAATTCTGCAGATTAATTAGAAAGGATACATAGATCAACGGTTGATTAAGATGTTATATGTTCATATTTGGTCAAGTCAGCTATGTACGTGAAACCAATGCAAGTTGCAGACACATGCATGTTTCATCTTGACTTCACCAGGAATAATTCAATGAGAATAAAAATCTACTAACGTTATTGACTCGAACCCATAAATTCTGAGATGAGACTAGACTGAATTGTATTAGCTCAGCTACCCCTCTTAAATGTATACCAATGGATGTTATCATGTTTTCCATGGAAATTTATGAAGGTGACGAGATAATTGCATCAAATAAATTGCAGAATTGTTGGAAATTCTCTTCTAGCTAGTAATCAATGTTTTTGATATTTTACCATTCACGTTCTTTGAATTCTTCAACTATATACATACATATAGCACCATGTCAAAAGCTTAATATAGGTCAAGCGAGAATCAAAACCTAACCATACCTGAGTTTTTTAGGGGGTTGCAAATGTTTTGTTGAATCAAATCAATAAGTATATTTTGAAAAATAAATATAATTATAAACATAATTAAAAACTACAAAAAATTAAATTTTTCTTAAATTATGATTTTTTTTTATATTTTTTTTCAGTTGCGTAGATAGATATATTAATATTATATTCTAATTTCAATAAAAAAATAAGTTCGAAAAATATCATCACCGTTGACCAGTACAAATACTTTTAATAACAAATAATTAGAAAAATTTATGAATTGAATTAATAAATCTCCACAAAAAGAATAATAAATAAAATTCAAATAAAATTGATATTAACACATCTAGAAGATTTGTATTTTATTAAAGCAAGTTTAAAAATAAATAAAATGGATAACCCACGGTAGCTAATTCATCAAACTTTTTTAAGAAGCAACAGAGGAAAAAGAGAAAAAATTACTTATAAAAAAAGAAATATTAGAGCTGGAATGAATGAATTTATCTTTTTATATATATTTTTTTTAATAGGGAGGTCATATAACGTAAATTTCAATGGAGTAGGAATTGAAATTTATCTTTTTATTTAATTAATAAAAATGTTATATGAATATAGACTATACAACAACTAACAACATTTTTTTTTTCAGATCAGATGAAAATTAATTTTATGAACTATCAATGAAAAATTCAAATCATATACCTTATGATGTTCTTAGAAAGAGTTCTAAAGAAAAGGCTATTAATCCTCCTTGCTTAGTGGATGACAGTGTCTACCATTTTTTCTTCTTGTCGTAATTTAAGCTGTGTTTTATTTTCTTTCAATAATTATTGAGATCTGCTATTATGACTTTCATAGGTTGATGGACAATGAAACTGCCCCTTTTGTAGATTTTATCAATATTTGAAAGATTTATTAACAATATCAACATTTTTTTATCATTTGCGCTACTCATGACAACAAATACTATCAATATAAATAGTGAGAAACTTGAACCATTAATTTATTGCTTTGTGTTTGGAAAAATCTAAAGGATATTAACAACATCAAAAATTTTTGGAGTTTGTTGATCCTGCTTACCCAATGATAAAGAAATTTTTTAAGTCAATCTACTCAATACTTAAGAATGTTTCTACCCTCTTTGAAGGAGACTATTTTCATATGGGTTTCACCATGTCCATATATTGAGCAGAAATTGAAGAAATATTAACTCAATTTACTTGGTGTTCAATTAATCTACCTAGATTTTGGCCATCAAATTGCTAAAATTTTCTTTTATATTAGCAGAAAAAACCCCATGTAATTTAGCTTTTAGTCTAATTTTCTAAGCCATAAATAGAGGTTAGAGACTCAAGTTTGTATTGTGTTATATGTAGATTTAAT
>CATIWK010284879.1:0-21220 GCA_949634005.1 Mallotus japonicus
CTATAATTGAATTGTTGAAGTATAAATACAACCTCTGAAACTCATTTAGAGGTTAAGACACTTGATTATTCAAATTCTCTCTTAAGCATTCAAATAAGCTCTCAATTTTTCTCTTAAACAATTTCTACATTTATATAACTCTTGTGAGAGTTAGTGAGTGTTAGAATAGACATTTTTATTCTTCTATTTTCTGGGTTTAGAAAATGGGAAGTGAAATTCTATTCTAAAGGAATTGGTTTAAGTGTTTAGCCATTAAAATACTTGGGAATTGGTTTTAGAGTGAGCCTAGAAACTCTTGTTTGTAAGGTTGAAAGAGTGAGCCTTAAACTCTTATGTAATCTCAATCTTGTGAATAAGATTGTGGGTGATTGAAAATCCTAACTTGGGGATAAGTCAGGTGGAGACGTAGGATTGTTGAGAATCCGAACTCCTTAAATTCTTGTGTTCATCATTCTTCCTTCTCAACATTCTTTCAATTCTTGCAAAGAATTATTTTTAATTCCGATTTTTATTCAATAGCCCTATTCACCCCCCCCCTCTAGGGCTCTTTCAACTTTAAAAAAAACACCATGCAAGACTATTGATTGTTCTTCAACAGATCTTCGACAATCCCATTTCATATCTTCAAAAAAGGGAAAAAAATGCAACACTATTGATTGTACATACGCAAAGAAATTAATGCCTAAAATCAAGTACCCATTTGAAATCAGAGGTAAGCATGTTCTATTGTAAATCGGCCATCTATTAAACAATCCACATTGAAAAAAAAAACAAACAAACATACCATATAATTGAAGGAAGTATCAAAGAATCTTCTCTCGTGAGGGAATTTAGGTGAAAATCGAACCAAAATAGCAGGAGCAATCCCATTTCTTAACTTTTTTAAAAAAAAAAAACCATGTAAGAGTATTGATTGTTCTTCAACAGATCTCCGACCAATCCAATTTCATATCTTCAAAAAAAGGGAAAAAAATGCAACAGTATTGATTGTTCTTCTACAGAGAACAACAACGAATTGGCGGAAGGTAAAAAAGACATATTTGGGTTTTTGATATTAGGTGTAACTGAACCTTGCAAGGAAAAGGAGTCAAGGGAAGAGGCGTTACACTCACAATTAACGCCTCACAGTTCTAGAGGGGAGCTTTGACAATTGCAATATGCTTCTAAATTGGAAAAAAAAAGGTTTCTAAACCAAATGCAAAACATTGAAAATACAGAGAGCAAAAAGAAACAGGATAAATGGGGATTTGAGGTGCCATGTAGGACGAGAGAAATAGTTTAGGGAGTCGTTTTCATTATATATATAGATACAGATTCATTATAGTATAGGGTAATTGAATATTATCAAAAATCACATTTTGGCTCTAGTTATATTAGAGAGTGTGTGTGTGTGTATACTAGAAGTATAGTAATAATAATCATTTAAACGATATGAAACATGTTTTCAAATATTTACTTTACATAAAGTCTAGCCACCACTATTAAACTTCAGAATATTATCTTTTACAATACGTTTAGAAACAAGATTAAGAAATAAAGTGCAAGACTTCTCTAGCAAGGATGTTGGCTAACCTTACTTTCAACTTCTATCTACACTCACTCAGCGTAGACTACCCTTTTAATAAGCCCTATTATCTGAAAGGTTTAAAAAAAATAAAATGAGTACAGAAATGCTCAGTGAATAGAGGTTACAAGCAAAAAATAGTTTAGTTAAATTACCATAACATCTCAAATAAAATACTAGAGCATTTATAATCAAAACATAATTATTCGCTTAAAACATCAAATCCATACTAGCTTTAAAACTTATGCAAACTTAGCCAAGTCAAACACATGCTTTTGAAAAATCAATACAATCTTTCATATGTATTAACCAACCCTATAACAAACATCATAACCCGACCATAACGTACAAGCCATCACAAACTCACTCTCTAGGTGCACTTGAAGGTTAACCCTTCGACTACACTAGCACGGAACGACCCTTCTCCTTTCACCGTCCTACAATCAAATGCCCTGCTGTTTATTACACAATAATAACCAACACAATCTCAAATGTGTATATAACACCTTAGCACATTCACACATCTCATATAGGGTGGTACTACACAAAACCAAATACCATTTTCATTAAATAATTAATCAAAACAATTCCATCACATCCATAGTTCAATAGAGTATTTGGAATCAAACAACTTCGCATCATAATTTAAATCAAGATGATTACAATCTTATTTAAATAATCAAGTCACTAAATTAATCTCAATCAAATTGTAAAACAAAAACATAATATAGTAACACCTTTAGCTCGTGAACTTGAAACCATTTTATTATTTCAAGGCTTGAATAATTTAAAGTAATAATAACAATAATAAGGTTAAGTTAAAACAATTTCTTATACATCAATTCAGATTCACAAAACATCATTTTAAAAGCTCATTATACTGCTAATATAAAAATATTAAAGGGTTTGAACATCTACTCACCAAAACAGCTATAATCATACACAACCTTCTTAATAAGCTTCCTAGTTTGCATCTATACCTTCTTTACCTTTTCCAGCACCTAAGACATGTAATAGCATCCATAAATCATCAATATAACAATCCTATATACTACACTAATCATGTGGCCCCCTAAAATGATATGTAAAATATGCAAATCTCTACAAATTAGGTTCATTCATCCTAAAAGGGCTATTTTCAGGGCAAATTTGAAAAATTACTGCAACTTATAGAAAAGGAATTTTGAGCTCAAATTTTAAATAGATTATATCTATATGTCTACTATATGCTGTAAAAATTTCACTTCATTTGGACCACCACAGAAAAAGTTATGAATCATTGAACAAAATCAGATCCTTTACTCTGACAGTTTGAGCATGAAAAACTATGGCTTTTATAGACCATAATATAAGCCAAATCAGCCCTTACTCAAAACTAAAAAGTTATAGAGGACACTTCAAAATTTACTCAGAATCAAATGAATCTTACAAGGGTGTATTCAATTAATATTTTTAAAGATATTTATAGACTTTTTTTTTAAGTAAATGACTTTTGCAGAGTTTATAAACTTCTAATGACTTTCATAGAATTTATGAATTTGTCAATGACTTTCATAGACTTGTTATTTTGAAACATTTATAGACTTTTATAGACATTGACCAACTTTTATATTTTGAGAATCTGGTATAAATCTATATCACTTTTGGTTAATCTGAGGCAAGTATTATTCAGTTTCAAAAAATCTGAATTAGGCATAGTTCATTTAGATTTCTAGAAAAGAACATTTTTGTTTTGTTTTATTTTTTTTTTTATCCTTGTGCTCTTAACTTTTATTAGTTTAGTCGTTCCAATTCCAGGTTTGTGCTCTTAAAGAATTTGTTTGTTTGCTGTTTTTTTTCCTAATTGTTCTTTTACTTCTTATTACATGATAAAAAAAAATAAAGAAGTGAAAATCATTCCCTATAAACTCTAAATAAATTAAACATCGAAAATTAAAAGCATTGCACACAATAAAATTCAATATAAACCTTAAAAATTATCAACACCTATAACATCAAATACAATTCAAAAAAATTGAAAGAAACGCCCAGAAATATAAATCATAAATATCATGCAATAAACATGAGATACCTTATTAATTGTTCAACATTAAACCAAAAAAGGTTACAGGTTGAAGAATTACCAGATTGTTCAAGGTTGCTTTTTGTTTTCTCGTAGGACAAAGCTAAAAAAAAAGTCCATTGAAATCTTGAGAATGAGTGAAGGAAAATATTTTACATTTTGTCGTTATAACATTACATAAAAAGTCTGTAAAAGTACAGTAAAATCTAATGTCTATAAAAGTCAATGACTTTTTGTATATCACTTTACTTTTATAAACTCTATTAAAGTTGTAATTGAATACCTTCTAACTTTTACAGATTTTTTTTAAGTCTTTAAAAATCTTAATTGAATACTCCCTTACTTTCCTAGAGTCCTAAAAAGTTCTAATTGAATACCACCTAACTTTTGAAATTAATTAAAATCTTTCAAAATTCTAATCGAATACACCCCTCTTAGGGGAGTGTATCCTAATTCTCTTAGGGGTGTATTCAATTAGGACTTTTAAAGACATTTATAGACTTTTTTAATTGAATGACTTTTGTAGAGTTTATGGACTTTTTAATGACTTTTATAGAGTTTAATGACTTTTATAAACTTTATTTTGGAAGACTTTTATAGAGTTTATAAATTTGTTAATACTTTTATAGACTTTATTTTAAAAGACTTTTTATGACTTTTATTGACATTGGACAACTTTTGTTAATTTTAATATACATATTTTGAACTAATAAATTAATTTTTATCATATAATAAAAATAAAATTTTTAAAATAATTATTAAAAGTGGATGTCTTTAATTAATTTTTTTAAAAATAATTAAGATATTTATTTTATTAATTTTTCAAAAAAAAATTAAAGAGTTGTTTCAGGATGATGACATTAACTATGAAAATTTTAAAAATGATAGCGAACACCTCGAAATGGAGCTAAAAACTGGAAATCCACAATCCACCAAAAAATATTTACTTAACATATATATAATAAAAAAATGATAAACAAAAAAAACATATAAAAAAATGAAAATAAATTGAAATAGTAATAAGTCATTTAAAGTCTTAAGGAATGGTGAAAAATAATATTTTAGATTCTTATTTATATCAACCTATAAAAAGTCATTCAAAACCCATTAAAATCTTGAGAGTGAGGGAAAAAAATATTTATGGATAACATTACATAAAAAGTCTAATATCTATAAAAGTCAATGACTTTTTGAATATCACCTTATTCTTATAAATTCTATTAAAGTTGTAATTGAATATATTTTAACTGTTACAGACTTTTTTTTAAGTCATTAGAAATTTTAATTGAATATCACCTTACTTTTCTAGGATTATAAAAAATTCTAATTAAATACCATCCAACTTTTGAAATCAATTAAAATCCTAATTGAATACTCTGTGTTAAAGTATGTGAATTCAGAAAATCTTAAAGGATCTTCATTCATTAACCTTTATTTATTAGTATTAGTAAAATTTTATTATTTTCATTTTAATAAGTTTATGTAACACTATTCCAATATGAATGATAAAATAAAAGAGGACAATTTTATTTTTTTTGGGTTAACGGTAGAGTACAACTAGTTTAATTCCTATAACAAAGGAAAAATAAGAAGAATGGAATTTCCAAACCAACTCTCTAGGTTAATTGTTTGTATCTTTTGTCACTTAAATTACTCGTATAAAACAATAAATTTACCATTTACTTGAAAATAAAAATATGCATTCTCAGTAACAATTAAAATGATATTTTTTTTATAATATTCAAATATTACCATTTAACTATTAAATTTTTTATCTAGCTATGAAGAAATAGAGTTACAAAGCAATAAAAAAAAAAGAAAATAAATCAAATTACTAATTTAGTAATTTTAATTTGCACACGCATAACTTGACTTGGGCTAGTACATGACCCATGAGCCTAATGCATAGCCTTAAAAAAAATCCATACAAAAAGATCAGCAACGTGTCATTATCAATCATCCAAAAATAAAACATCGTTTTAATCGGTAGCAGAACACAGCAGTTGATTCTATTTTACTCCATCGTTGACATTTCTTCAACTCTCTTACTCTTCTTCTTCTTGTTGTTGATGTTTTTGTTCCTCTGAAACTGATAATATGTTATATAATATTAAAATGATTGCAAGAAAGGAAGGAGCAGCGGCTCCAGCTCTGCTTTTGCTTCACTCTCTGTTATTACTTGTGATGCTTGGCTTTGTCTCTGCCAATTTCTTTAAGCCTTTCAATGTTACTTATGATCATCGTGCTCTCATCATCGACGGCCACCGTCGTATGCTTATTTCCGGTGGAATTCACTATCCTCGTGCTACTCCTCAGGTATTATTCTTCTTACACTTTTGCTGCTCTCCTTTTTTTGGTATCTTGATTTTTTTACTGTTGCTGGTTGTTGATGATGAGTAGCTAATTTAAATAGAATATTTTTTGAAAATGGTGATTGATGAATATGAATATTAGAATTGGAGAGTATTTGTAATATCCAATGCTAATTATCTGATTTTAAATCTTTGTTATGTTGTTACTGATTATTGGAAGTTAGGCTAATGTTAGGGAATGTTACAATATTTACATGTCTAGCAATTCTACTACTACTACATGTTCATGTTTGTTTGCTGGAGGACAAAGATTTATTTTATCTTTCTTGTAATTTCAGATGTGGCCTGATTTGATTGCAAAGAGCAAGGAAGGTGGGATAGATGTGATTCAAACTTATGTATTTTGGAATGGGCATGAGCCAGTTAGAGGACAGGTGTGATACAGGTTCAGCTCTAGTAGTTGGTGTAATGATCAGCAAGATTCACTAATCTTTTCTTTATTTCATTTTCTTTCAGTATGTGTTTGAAGGAAGATATGATCTTGTCAAGTTTGTGAAGCTAGTTGGAGCTAGTGGACTCTATCTTCATCTTCGCATAGGTCCTTATGTTTGCGCCGAATGGAATTTTGGGTCTCATCCTCTTTTTCCTTTATATTTTTTGAAATTTCTTTCTTTTTTTTCCTTTATATTTTTTGAAATTTCTTTTTATACGGGGTAAAGTGATTATGCATATTGAGAGAGCTTGCATATGGAATATGCTTGTGCTGAACTGGATATCAACTAAAATTGAATTATCTTTGTTGTCAACTCAAGTATCAAAATTGATTTGTATTCTGGAACGCAGACTACAAATGTAGTCAAGGGCTGTTGCTCCTTACAACCTGAGTTGATATGAGAGATAGAGATGCATGGAAGACTAAGGAAGGGAAGTGTAGCCTTTTTTTTTTTTATGTGCTTTGCTTTAATAGTATGCATTACCAGAACAACTTGAAGTCTTTTTGACATAGACATGGCCCACCAGGAATTTTTCGGTAGACTGTAGAGCAATGGACAAATAAAACCTTGTGTTAATGTGGATAGTAAGAGCTCTAGATAAGTATTGTTCTATGCCCTTTGAAAATATTGGCTTGACATGCATATTATAACCATTGGTAATTTATATTGTTTGTCTCATGCTGAACTCATTGAGTCATCGACAAATGATAATGCAACCTTTTTTAAGAAATTTTTCTTATTTTGACTGGCAATGTCTCAGGGGCTTCCCTGTGTGGTTGCGTGATATCCCTGGCATAGTATTTCGGACAGACAATGCTCCTTTTAAGGTATGTATAATGGACTGCATGTCCAAACTTGCAAGCTTATTATTTTTTAAAAGTATCTGTACATGAATATCAGCTAGTTTTTTAAATTGCATTCCGTACTGCATTTACATATTTGGATTAGGATTTATTTGAGGCAATGCAGATTTAGCATTCTTGTTGAATTAGGCTACAATTTTCATATTTGATCATATTACCCTTTGGCTTCTCAACAGACTAAAAGAAAGCATAAAACTGCAATACTTTAAAATTTATGTCTGAAATTGATGTTAGAAAACCTTTCATCTGATCTCTGAATTTTTCTGTCTTTTTTTTTTTCTCCTGTTGTGTCAAGAACTGTTGCATTGCCTGCAGTAATTGTCTCATGCTAGCAAGTGTCATGTGTGTATATATATATATATATATATGTATGTGTGTGTGTGTGTGTTTTCCTAAAACTGTGTCAAGAGTTTCTAGGTTGCTGAAGACATACTTTGTAGAGTTGATAATTATTCCCTGATGGTAGTGTTAATATTTACAGGAGGAGATGCAACGGTTTGTTAAAAAGATTGTGGATCTGATGCGAGAGGAAATGCTTTTTTCTTGGCAAGGTGGTCCGATTATCATGTTACAGGTTATAAGACAAGCTTAATAATTATATTATGTTTGTGCTTAACTTGGCTTAGCCATTTTACATGATGCTGAGCTTGATATTGATTATCACTTCAGAAGGAGATAGAATCAGAATCACACTCCATTTGATTTTCACATTCCTTGAATCCTATGGTTATGATGAATCTCATTGAAGGAAATTTTATGAAAGTTTTCTTGCCTGGGAAGTAATTGACCTTATTTGAGAAAGACGAGGTTTTGACTTTTGAGCCATTATTTTAATCAGCAGAGGATATTGAACATGACCTTTTCAAAATTCAAATGCTAATAGGAGTACAGGCTCAAGCTCCCATTTACCTCATGTATCTAAATGGTAGAATGAATTTTTATCTTTGTTGCTAAATACGATATATAACTAGAAAATCATTTACAGATTGAAAATGAATATGGAAACATTGAACACTCATTCGGGCCAGGAGGAAAGGAATACATGAAGTGGGCTGCCAGGATGGCTTTAGGGCTTGGTGCTGGGGTTCCATGGGTAATGTGCAAGCAAACTGATGCTCCAGCTAGCATTGTAAGGTCTTTACCTTCTGTGTATGACTATAACATGCCCTTTATGTTTAGATATTATTACATTGCATTTAAAAAAAATTTGGTGACCCATGTATATAAAGAATATTGAAAAATAACAGTATTTATCATTGGTTTTTGTCTCAAAGAATCACTGATTTAGTGACTATTAATTGAATTTTTAAATTGTCATCCTTTTCACGTTCTGGTTACTTTTTGCAGATAGATGCATGCAATGAATACTATTGTGATGGTTATAAGCCAAATTCCAAAAACAAACCAATATTTTGGACAGAGGATTGGGATGGATGGTATGGCAATGCTTTGTTATCAACATACTTAATTTAGCTGATTCTGTAATGCTTTTTTCCTCTTATGAATTCTGCTAATGTGGAGTGAATTTAGCTCACAAGATCTAAATACATCTTGAAATTATAAAATGACTGGGGTAATTGGAGCAACTAGAATTTCTTTGAAAGAGAACATAACTTGAAAAGTTAGAATCATAATTCAGAATATATATATCACCACCTCTTGCTTAGAATACAAAGATAGAATTATTCAGATATTGGTTAACGCTTTATGGTAGCAACGATAATACCTCTTTGGGTGATAGATGTTAAATCTCTGACACTGGCATCTCTTTGTTTCCATTAAACAATTGAAGGTCACACATTCAGATGGATACTCTTTAAACAAACTCCAATGCTACAGTCCAGGAATATTCTATTCTCTAGTCCAATAATTACCATTGGTTTAAAGAATGAACAACTTTTTTTTTAGTCCAAATAGTTGGATAATGAAACTTGATTTTATTTTAAATAGTAAGATATTCCAATACTGCAGTCTAGTAACTCTTGTAAATTATCTAAGCTTATAAACAATACTTCCACATGATAGTGGGTCAAACGTTGTAGATTTGAAGGGGCCATAACATAAATACTTTAACCTCGTGTGAAGACATCAAATCAGCTCTTGGTAAGACCTGGAGAGACAAAGATGATGTGAACAAACAAGGGAAGCTACATGGAAAACAATTGAACACAAAGCTTTGCTATTGGGATTGCATCCATTTACTGTTATATACATGTCATATGCATGTATATCAAATTTCCTTGTTCAATTATGTATTTTTTGTTTTAGGCTCCTCAGTGGTTCTGGGAGCACGAGGGAGGACCTCACAGAGCATCTCTCTGTTACCATGGCATGTTTATTAGGATAAAGTGCTTTCACCTCTTGAGGCGTGCTTGAACAGATTCATTTCTAAACTTCTGTTTGTTTCTTCTAAATTGCTGCAAGTTTATGACCAGGATTCATCAGTTTGAGTTTGTATTTTTTTTTTTAGGTACACATCTTGGGGAGATAGCTTGCCTCATAGGCCTGTTGAAGACCTCGCCTTTGCAGTTGCACGGTTTTTTCAGCGTGGAGGGAGCTTCCAGAATTATTATATGGTACAATAGATTACTGGAACCAATGCTAATTTTGATTGATCAGAAAGATATGGTAAAGTAATTTTCTGTCCAAAATTAAAATATTATGTTACATGGATGAAGATTTTTGTTGGTTTCAATTGTTGGTGGTAAAACATTTAAGGGCCAAATGAAATCCCTTGTGGCTAGTTTGTGAAATCATTAGACTTGCAGTTCTTTGGCAGGTTGAGTTATATATTCAATATTTATGTCCATTTCCTTTATTAGGAATTGTATCTTTCACTTTGGTGCAAAGTAAATTTCGTGATCATTTCTTTTAACAAGCAGCAGACCAACTTTGCTTATTTCTAATGATTTGATCCAAGGAGCTAAAATGAACTATTTGACAAGGAATGGCTCTGTATCACCATAGCATCATAGTGAAGGCGTCTGCAGAGCCTCTTTATTTTCTAGGATTGACTTCTTAACCACTATTGTAAAATAGAACTGCAAAAATATACAAATGGCATGTTGTTTCATTGTTTCTTTAGATTATATAGATTCAGTAATTATAGCCCGTTCATATACACATGTTGTATTTAACAAATATGCTGCATGGTGGCAGTATTTTGGTGGAACAAATTTTGCTCGGACTGCTGGGGGCCCGTTCTATATAACTAGTTATGATTATGATGCTCCAATTGATGAATATGGTAGGCGAAAGTAGATTTAGAAAGAGAAATAGTTCTTGAGTCTTGATTTGATGATGATTTTTAAATGGGGCATAAGTTTGTTGCTCATACATCCTTTGTTAAAATATAAACATGATTTCTCCTTCTCCATCTATCTCTTTTCCCATCTAGGTCTGTTAAGTGAGCCCAAATGGGGACATTTGAAAGATCTGCACGCTGCTATAAAGCTTTGTGAACCAGCTCTAGTCGCTGCCGATTCAGCTCAGTACATAAAACTGGGATCCAGGCAAGAGGTTTGTGCTATATTTTCTTAGGTTTTCCTACATGGATAATTTCAGTTTGATATTTCTCTGAAATTGATGAGTTAAGGAGGCATTTCTCTGCCACCTGGGCTACTTAGTTTGCATCCATCTGTCTCCTTAATGGCATTTAGCTGAAGCCATAGTTTCACATTGGTCAAGAGACAATTCTTGATTGGTCTAGTATTTCTGAACTGCATTCATATAAAAGTGTTGGGCAGGGGACAACTCTTTCTTCTTTTAGGTCCATGTTTTGAACTCCTTTTTAATTCATATCACTAATTCCTACTTTTAGGCACATGTGTACCGTGCAAATGCGCACACAGAAGGCCTGAACTTAACTCAGCATGGAAGTCAAAGCAGCTGCTCTGCATTTCTTGCAAATATTGATGAACTCAGAACAGTCACTGTTAGATTCTTTGGTCAATCTTATACTTTACCACCATGGTCTGTGAGTATTTTACCAGACTGCAGGAATGCTGTTTTCAACACCGCCAAGGTTTGGTTCTAAATATGATATCCATCAAGCATTTTTTTTAATCACACCCTCTGCACATTTGTAGATTATACCCACAAATAAAATTGTTACACTTTTAACATATTGAATCGAAGATATGGACAATCCATAACTGCTTAATTTTTAGGTGATGATAAATTTTTATCGATTTTTATCTTTCTCTTTGCGGATTTTATTTGGATGGCTTATTATTCTCCTTATTTCTCTTTTCCAATAAAATCAGGTTGCGGCACAAACTTCTATAAAATCTGTAGAGCTTGCCCTTCCTTATTTTTCAGACATTTCTTCACCCAAGCAACTCATGGCTCAAAATAAAGATTCCCAAATGTCATCATCCTGGGTTACTGTAAATGAGCCTATTAGTCTTTGGAGTGGGAACAGTTTTACAGTTAAAGGCATATTAGAGCATCTGAATGTGACAAAGGATCTTTCTGATTATCTATGGTATTTCACAAGGTACATTGTTTTAGCATACAGCTATAATTACAAAAGCTTTTATACTACAAGAAACATAAGGTAAATAGTTTCATATCATTCATGGCATAATTACTCTCTGAAACTGAGTTTGTGTACTGACACGGCATCTGGTTTGATTTTGATATTTTCTCTTCTTACTTTCACTCAGTCCTGACTTATTTAGATCTTGAGGAAAATTGCACAAAAATCTGTGATACTGGGTTGTCTTTTTCCCATCTTCTGTTGTGTTACCATGTATCATCCTCTTTGCTATTTGACAACCCACCTCCCGTGCAAATACTTGTCTATCATTTTCTCCGGTCCCAAAGAAGCTTAGGGCACTCAGTTCATCTATTAATTGCAAAAAGTAGATAACCAACATTTTAAATTTTTTTTTCATACACACTGACTCTTTATATGCACTTTTGTCATGTAGAATATACGTTTCTGATGATGACATTGCATTTTGGGAGGAAAATAATGTTCACCCTGCAATCACAATAGACAGCATGCGTGATGTGTTACGTGTATTCATTAATGGCCAGCTTACAGGTAATGTCCTCTTCTTAGGTGTTAGAGCTGGGTGGTGGTGGTGGTGGTGATGATGACAGTGATGAATTTGTCTACACAAGAATGAACTGGCTTTCTAATGTTTAAATGTGATTTAATGTTCTAATTTCATAGGCCACGGAATTCTGCTACTTGGGAAAGAACTTGTAGGTAGGGGTGAGAAACCGACTCCAACAGTCGGTTTCAGTTCAAAACTAAGCCAAACCGGTAAAACTGATCAACTGAAAATGCTCAAAATAGAAAACCAAAGCCGAACCAAATATAGACGCTAACCTCACTGGACAAAACTGAAATGTTTTGGTTTGGTTCGGTTTGGTTATTTGGTTTACTAATTTTATTTTTGAAAATTATTTTTAAATTTTAGTTATTTATTTAATATTCTTTTCAAAGTGTATTCATTAATGATATAACTAAAAACTATTTTTTATTTATAATTTTTTAAATTAATATTATATATATGGTTAAACCAAAATTTTTTTGATGAAAACCAAAACTGAACTGAATTTAAATCGGTTTTTAAAATATGTAAACCGAACTGAATTGAAATTCTTTTGGTTCACTTGGTTTCGGTTTAGTTTAGTTATTTTTCTTTGGTTTTTCGATTTGGCCAAACTGTTGTCACCCCTACTTAGAAGTACAATTTAGATAGAGGAAGAGTGCAAAAAAATCTTGTGATCGGATGAGAATTTGTTTACTTTTGGTGTATGGAAACATTGGAGGAGGTAAGGGCATCCAAGACTAGCACATTATCTGCAGCTAAAAATAAAGAGAGGAGGCTTCAGCCCATACTTTTTCATTAACAAAATGGTTTGGATTTATAAAGTTAAAATTTTTTTTTTTTTGAAATGGATTTAATATTCATATGCCCTAATGTGCATGGGTGGAATTGGCACCCCATTTAGTGCCTTCATTATTGATAGAAATTACTTAGTGTAAATAAGAAATAAAATCCTTTCTATATATTTATCTTAGAGCAAAACTATATGCATATCAGGGAATTAAAAAAAATATCCTGCTTCTGCTGTGTTTATGGATAATATGTTGAAAGTTAAAATGTGTTTTCCTTTTAAGTACTGCACAATTCTATCTAACTCTGCTTGCTTGTTTCAAGAATCTCAGTGATTTATATTATTCACTTTTTATATTTAATGCTGTTACTTCTTTTGGAAGTCAAGGCAGCGTGATTGGTCGTTGGGTCAAGGTAGTGCAGCCAGTTCAGTTTCAGAAAGGCTATAATGAATTTGTACTATTGACCCAGACAGTGGGTTTACAGGTAAATGGTTTAGTGTTCTGTCCAAATTTGGATATCTTGTTCTGTTAATGGCCAAGTGATTTAGTTCATGACTGAAGAGTACAGTTGGCTTGGATTGGTAAACTTTAGTCATAGAAAGAATGTAGAAAATAAGCAGTAAGTGTCAAGTGGGGGAGGGTTTGGGGGGAATGAAGAGAGGATAACTTGTTTGTCTGCCTTCTTCCTCTCTTTCTCATTGCAGATGGTTTCTTGATATTGGAAAAAACCTTTCTTTGTAGTAGTACAGTATCAAATAGACAATACTGGGTTGCTCTTCTACAATCTGAAACATTTATCTGGCCTTTATTTTGGTAGGTTAGAAAAAGAAAGTAGGCGAAGCATGTATTTTCTATTTACAACTGGTAGTTTTGTTACTTTGTGATATGGATTACCTGACTCTGGATCTTGTTGATGCCAGTTTCCTTATATTTTGCAGCCAATTTTTCTATTTATCTGATTTTATGCATTGTGTTATATACTGCTTATGGTGCAGAATTATGGTGCCTTCTTAGAAAGAGACGGTGCAGGATTTAGAGGCCAAATTAAGTTAACTGGATTTAAGAATGGGGATATAGATCTCTCAAATTTAACGTGGACATACCAGGTACATTCTCTTCATTTTGGTAGCAGATTTCATCAGTTGGCAACCCCTTCCTCCCTCCCTCCCTCCCTCCTCCCTATTGGCTAAATTATAGCTTGTTGGCAGGAGTAATCAAAATCCTAGTGTATTTTGAATGTAATCTTGTAATCCTGATGCCTACATGTTGATGGAAAGAACTCTACATCAGAAGCATCTATTTCGGAAACAAATTACTGCCTTATGATCTTGAAAAGCAAACTGTATCTGCTTGATAGATCCGGGATTCCATCTGATATTTTGGATAAGAATGCATTGAACTGCAAAGTGGTCATCCTAAAAGAGTATAGCACCAAGAGAGAGAGAGAGAGAACCGATGCCTTAATTATGACATGTCAGAACTGTATGGAATGGTATAATGTATCTGTCATGAAAAAATTTAAGGCTTGAATTCTTATGTCCTGGAATTTATGATTGTCATTTGTAATATGCTATAAACATATTTGATTTTGTGATCATACAGATTATAAACTTTCTTGACTTTTGTCTCTTTTCTATAATTTGGTACCAGAATTTAATCATATTCTACACTTCTTAATGAAGCACTTTCAACCTTCTCTCTCCTATGATTACAGAATGTGTGTGGAAAATAGCGTTATTGTTTCCTGTTTCAGGTGGGACTTCAGGGTGAGTTCCTAGAAATATACACTGCTGAAAATAATGCAAAGGTGGAATGGACTGATCTGACACTTGATGATATTCCATCAACATTTGCTTGGTACAAGGTAAATCTCTTTTTTCATAAATTTTTTAACAGAATTTTTCATAGAGTGAAAATTTTGAAAACTCTTAGGCCATGTTTGGTTTGCGGAATAGACCAAGAATAGAATAACTATTTCATAAGGATTAGTTATTATTTGCTTTGGTTCAAATTTTGTTATGGAATACCAATTCTATAGAATAGCAATTCTCTAATTTTGAAGAATTGTCATTATTTGCTAAACTAAAGAATATGTATTCTTTATCCCTTGGAATAGACTATTTCTACTTTTACCCCTCTCTTTATGTTTAATCTCTCTTTATGTTCATGTTCTTGCTTTCTTTTTTTTAGAATAATTTAATTCAGATTTTTCAATATTTTTTCTTTTAATTTAATTTAACTCAGGATTGGCAACCATAAATTATATGGAATTTATTTATTTTATATGTTTGTATCTTTATGATAAAAAAAAAATTTAAATATTATTTATTTATTATGCATTTATATTATTTTAGAGAAATAAAATATACGTACTAATTTTTTTCTATATTTGACGTTTAATTTTTTTTTTAATGTAGAACATGTTAAAATTGTATGACTATTTAATTTTGATACTAATAATGAAATTCATTAATTAGGATATCAATGTCATTTATTCTTAAATCTACTTATCTCTCATAGCAATGCTTATGAATCAAAGCATGGAATAGGTCATGAACCAAAGTATGGAATAGTGATTACTTAGGAATAGTTATTCTAGGAATACCTATTCTATTCCTTAAGAATTACAATTCTATTCCACACTTATTCCATTCCATGAACCAAACATGGCCTTAATTTTCCCCTCACTGGTTTGCTTACTGCGTAAGCCAATCATTGGGTTTTGTTTTCTATTAATTAAGCAAATTAGGCTGACCTAATCAGCTAGCTTTTTCTAGTTTCCCATTTATTTTTCATCTTTACTGGGATATCGAAATATGCCAATGATTTCCTTTAACTTCTCTTTTTTGAATTTATAGTCTGATGTTTTGCCAACTCATGCAGACATACTTTGATACACCAGCTGGGACAGACCCAGTAGCTCTTGATTTGGGGAGCATGGGAAAGGGCCAGGCGTGGGTCAATGGCCATCACATAGGAAGATACTGGAATCTGGTTGCTCCAGAACATGGATGCCAAAAGTGTGAATATCCTGGAGCCTATAATTCTGAAAAGTGTAGAACAAATTGTGGGAAGCCCACTCAAATCTGGTAATCTTCCACCCAAATATGCACAAGCACAATGCAAGTCATATGTATTCATGTGCACACGTGCAAGCTGTATCATGGCTTAGTGTCTCTTAAGTTTACGAAGTTATCTTTTGATCCATTATATAACATCATCAATGAAAATGGGAAATTTAATGAAGTAGCTGCTATTGGCCGATGTCCAGGTACCACGTCCCTCGGTCATGGTTACAAGCATCAAATAATTTGCTTGTCATCTTCGAGGAGACTGGAGGAAATCCATTTGACATTTCAATAAAGTTGCGTTCAGCAAGTGCAGTCTGTGCTCAAGTGTCAGAAACCCATTATCCACCTCTGAAGAGGTGGATCCCCACTGATTTTATTGATGGCAATGTTTCAAGCAAAGATATGACACCAGAAGTGCAATTACGTTGTCAAGATGGATACATCATCTCCTCCATAGAGTTTGCTAGCTATGGAACTCCTCAAGGTAGCTGCCAGAAGTTTTCTAGAGGCAATTGCCATGCACTGAATTCATTGTCTGTAGTGTCCAAGGTATGTTTAGTTACAACATTTTTTATCATTCTCACTTCCAAAGCTCCCCTAATAATGATTAAATTTGGCTACCGAAAAACTGATTTATTGCCTTGTTTTGCATGGTGAGATGTGGGCATTGTAATCCTCCTGCAAATGAAGCTCGCAATCCTATCTAACATATTGTTGCTCTTTTATTATCAGCTTAACAAAAACATGGGTGGTTTATATCTTTATCCTGTTTTGCAGGCTTGTGAAGGAAGAAACACATGCAGTGTAGCAATTTCAAATGCTGTATTTGGAGTTGATCCATGTCGCGGCATTGTTAAGACATTGGCTGCTGAGGCAAAATGTGTCTTATCATCAAATGTTGGATATGCTCAATATTGATGTCAGAAATTGCCCATGCAATTGACAGCCTAAAATATGTTGGATTTACAACTTTATGATGTCATCAACTTCTGCCCGTATTTTCAATTGAGCTGATGAGGTCTGCTTTTGATGCTGAAAGCCGTGATTAGGTTTCTCCAAAGTTGGAGAACTGTATAGGTGATGAAAATAACACATATATGATTTGTGAATAACGCTCTACCTGTAACATATTCCAGAATAAAAGGACTCATCAATATTCGACGTACTCAATGTTCCTAAGCTGAACAAGATACAAATGAAATTTGTTGAAACTATGATTTCTTGAATTCCAGTTGAGAAACAGTTTCAAAAAATTATGATTTCCAGATACAAAGCTGGAAGATTTCATTTCCTTTTCTGCCTCTTTCCAGACAAACTGGGTGCTAACTGAAAATTTTTGGGGGCAGTGTCAAAAATGTGTGTTTTCGATTGAGATGTAACATCTGAAACATACAATTGGAATCCTACTAGTAAGGAGCCCTTCTTCAGGCTCAATTTCAGGGTTATGTACACTCACAGTTCCTAATTTATTATCCATTTTTTACCATCGTCTCAAAAAAAATCAATTGGACACACAAAAATCTCTGACTTTTAATTTCAGTAATGGTATTCTCCCATTCGTCAGAAATCAACACTGGAATGCTAATGTAGGCAAATAAGAAAATGATGATATAACAAAATTATTTTCAATAATGAATCAAAGGTCATGCCATCGTTAATGAAATTAAAGTCAGGATAATAAGTTAGGAACTGCGAGGGTAAATAACCTTAGTTTCACGTCTTTTTTTAAAAAAAAAAAAAAGAAAATAAATACATCAACTGAAACCATCAGAACAGGAAAGCGAGTCCTAAGATCATTTTTATGCAAAAGCATAAAAGACAAAATCTACAGTGTCAAGAAAAAGGCTGCAACTTGATGCCAACAAAACAGTATAAAGCGACATGTTGCAACTTGAAATCTTGAACATTTTCTTTTCCACATCATAGGCATCTCAGCATTTTATAGACATCTGCTCGAAAACTCATTGTGATGGATTCACAAATATGATTTATTTTGTGTATTTCTCTAGTCAACCACACCGCCCAGGAAAAGTTCATCTTCTGCCCCAGGGCAAGCAACAACAGTTCTGTTAGAAAGAAAAAAGAGGCAGAGCTCAGAAAGATAAGCTACTTGTGTCACGCGTGCGCGCGCACAGAGAAAAATAAAAAGGAAGTTCTGCTTCAGTCTTGCAGTCAGCAGATGAATAAGGTGTGTTGTTTTTACAGCTCTTTTGGCTTGTGTTAGCCTGTGAATTGGAATGAAAACCTCCATTGGAATGGTGAACATACCTTCTCAAAATTTTCACTTCCATACTGCTTTTGCCTGTCGGAGAGGGAAGTTTGTATCGGTTGGACTGGTGCTTTTGCCTCCTTGCCCTGTCTCTGTTCTCTGACTTTGTTGAAAACATGAGTGTACCCATCAGCTGATGCAGGATTTGTCTCATCCCAATCACCAAATTTTGGAACTGCAGAATTCTGATCAATCTGCCAAACGAAATGACATCATGATCCAAAAAGCTGCATTGATTAACATTTACAGCAAACTGTCCGATACAACTTTGTGAAAAATAAAATAAGCTAATGCATGAAAGTGTTGATAAAAAGGAAATTCACCCTCTTGCTCCCATGTCAGGCTAGGCCTGAAACCTTAATGCTGCATAAAAATTGTATAACAGTTCATGGTAGCTAGATCATTCACCTTTTTGCAATAACTGCATTTTAGATAATCATAAAGGAAAATGCAGCAAATGCAAGTCCAAATATCAAATTGCAATAGTAAGTTAGAAAACCAATTACAGTGTCATGGCCTCGAGTGTGTGATCTCATTCGGGATCTTCCAGGAGTCATGTGAGCTTGGCTACGGGTGCCTTCCGATGAACCATTTTTTTCCCATGACAGAGAATATAGTACTCCATTACCTTTAACTCCAGCCTTTGCCTGGTTATGCATGTGCCAAGGCGACTGTTCCATACTGGAACTAGAAGCTGCACGTCGCTGCATAGCCTTTTTAGCTGCGTCACCAGAACGCACACCAGCATAATCATAAAGAGGCAAACCATCGCCACCAGTATCATGTCGCATTGGAGCATCTGTTGGTCTCCTTTGGTAACTATCACCCCTATAGTTATGCTTTGTGCTTGATACCTTGGCAGTGCCTCTCAGGCCAACATCATCATTGTGCATTGGAGAATCATTTGATCTCCTTAAGTCATTCTCTCCTTGACTTAAATGATGCTTTGATTGCACTACTTCTTGCCCTCTGCGTGATCGTGTCGAGTCCATTTGGAAGGAAGAGGCTTGAACTGGAGGCTTGGTATTGACAATACCAGGGTTTCCTTTAGAGTCATTTTGATTCATTTTTCCTCCAGTTCTACCCTTCCCTGCCTTCTCATAATAGGCTGTGTAAGGGAAATTCTCTTCATTTTCCCAGTTGCCAAACTTGGGCAGTGCTAAGCGTTGCTGCAAATATAAAGATTTGGGTAAAATCAAAAGAAGTTGAAAGAACAGACAGATAAAAAGAACATTGTGGGCTCTACATTTGTATCATGAACAGACAACTCAAGGATTCATTACTTCTCTTAATGAAAAGACATACATACATCACAATAATGCAGAACTTGAATTACATTATATGCTAAGAACAAATGGAAATCAAGAATGTGTTTACACATGATTATGCAGAGCTGTGTAGTTCCATCCACCCCAATTAAGATAACCCTTTTGCTTTTGATCACTCCACCAAAGGATCTTCCTATAATCCTCCATGATTTAATTTCAGTTCTTGGCGATTGTGCTGATTAATTTTTGGGGAAAGTACAATTTTCTACCCTGTGATTTCACGTTTTTACAAAGATGGTCCTGTGTTTTTTTTTGTGACATTTTACTACCCTGAGTTTCTGTCCGTTAACAACTTACAAAAAATTCAGTAACGCCGTTACAAGAGCTAACGTGGTGTCCAGTGTGGCTTACGTAAAAAAAAAAAAAAAAAAGGGAAAGTACAATTTTCTACCTTGTGGTTTCACATTTTGACAAAGATGGTCCTGTGTTTTTTTTTTTTTGTAACAAATTTCTACCTCAACCAGAGAAATTATCTCAAGCCAGCTCCTTCGCAGCAGCCTCACGATCTCCTGTGCACCAAGCTCCTTTGGGAAACGGACGGTTGGCAGTGGGGAAGTTTTGGCCGGCGAAGATGACGGCGAGAACTCGGCAACAACTTCCAGCGTTGGTGATGGCCTGTGGTGGAGATCCGGCAGCAAGTGGTTGACCAGAAGAAAGAAAGCAAATCAAGAGAAGAGGAATATATCCCCAAATCCCTAAATTGAAATTTAGACACCAAACTCATTCAACACTCCAAAATTGAAACAAAAGAACAAAAAAATTCATTTTAGTTGAAGATTTTCTCATAAACCTCTCCTCCTCCCCACTCTTTGAGCTATGTTGTTCCTAAAAAAAAATTAATTAATTTTTTTTTACAAAAACCATATGCTGGAAGCCACAGCAGCACACTGGAAGCCACGTTAGCAGGTGTAACAACGTTACTGAATTTTTTCTTTATGTGTTAACGGACATACACTCAGGGTAGTAAATTGTCACAAAAAAATAACAAGACCATCTGTGTCAAAACCTCAAACCCCAGGGTACAAAATTGTACTTTCCCCTTTTTTTTTTTTGGGCAAGAAGCCACGTCAGCACACTGGAAGCCACATTAGCACGCCACGTCAGCAGGTCTAACGGCGTTACTGACTTTTTCCTTGATGTGTTAACAGACATAAACTCAGGGTAGTAAAGTGTCACAAAAAAAAAAAACATAACTATCGGGTAAATTCTCTGGATAGTACCAAAACTTTGCACTCAATTACAAAATTGTACCATTACTACAATTTGTATCTTTTTGGTACCAAAACATCGATTTTAGTTGCACTGGGAAGTCCCAAAAACATAATCAGCCCAAATTTGATGATATGGCAATCAGAAATACCCCGTCAGCAGCCACATCGTATACCACATTGGCAAACTGT
>CATIWK010284889.1:0-17968 GCA_949634005.1 Mallotus japonicus
TTTTAATTTTTTGTATTTTTAAATTTAAATTTATTTTTATTTTTAATTATACTCCGGTATTTCTTCCACTTTCTGTTGGAATATACATTGATTCCAGAACGAATATTTTATTCTTGCAAATTAACTCTAATAATATTTTGAAATAAACTTAGCAATTATGATTTTTTGAATTTTGAAGAGGCTACAAGTAACAGCACACTTGCAAATTAACTGTAATAATATATTGTAATAAATTCAGTAGTTTTGATTTTTAAATTTTATCCATATGTTTTCACTATAAATGAACTCTTGGTCCATTTCTCATGCATGTACTCTTGGTTCACTATTTAACGTATTTTATTTAGATTTCTAATTTTAATAAATAAAATATTAATTATTTAATATTGATTAAAGAGTACATTAAAATTATGTTTTTATTATATTAATAATATACTGAGGGGTTTAAAGTGTTTATTTTTAAAATACAGGGGTTAAAGTGTTTATTTTTATAAAATAGAGGGGGTTAAATGTTTTTTAATATAAAAGAGTTGCCAGAAATTTAGTCGGAAGGGGCAAAATATTGACGGAATGAAAACTGAGGGGGTAAGTGTTGGATTTTCAAATAAAAAGGGAGAAAGTGTGAATTATGGTATATCTCAAGGGGGAAAAAGTCATTTGCTCTTTGTTTAACAAACAAATAAAAAATTTTCATTGACAAATAAAGGAGGACAATATATATAATTTTTGCAACATCACAGAAGAGAAGAAAAAGGAGGAAGAAAAATGACAGTAGCAGCAGGAATCGGGTACGCTTTGCTAGCATTAGGACCGTCTCTTTCACTCTTCGTCTCTGTTATCTCCAAGAAGCCATTCTTGATCCTCATTGTCCTCTCCAGGTGCTTTCTTTTTTCTTTTTTCTTTTTTCTTTTTTCTTTAATGCTTACCCAATTCTTTTCTCTGCACAAAAACGTAGAAAATTGACCGAAAAGTCATAGAAAACAACCCAGAAAGAAAATTTACACTTTTTCTCGTTTACATTTGCATGATTAAAGGAAGAAGATTAATTTTTAAGGGTCTGCCGTATTTTTTACTAATAGTATGTGGTGATATTGTTCAAAATTTGAACTGGGAATTTGTTTAATTTGCTTTTTGAGTTGATTTTAATCAGTTTCTGCAATCAAATTTTTGTGTAGTACGCTCTTATGGCTTATAAGTTTGATCGTGTTATCTGGGATTTGGAGGGGTTTTCTTCCTTTGAAATTAAAAACATGGTGGCCTTACGCTTTACTTATAGTTACTTCAGTTTGTTTCCAAGAAGCCCTTCGTGTTCTCCTTTGGAAAGTTTACAAGTAAGTTTGTTTCCTATAATCTTTTACTGAATTGTGTAATTTTTGTTTTCAATGTGGATTTAGGCACGTTCATATATAAGAACATTTTGTTTAGTCATCAGTGTTAACTTGGTGGAATGATAGAAGAATTTCTTCAAAGGAGTAGCAGGCATGCTTATTAATTTTATGTTATGTTGATGGATGTAGCTGTTTAATTGGAAAAAGCTTGTGCTTTTTCAGAATTGTATCTGTCATTATACATGCTTTGGTGCTTTATACTTGTAATTTATATATGGATGGAGGATTGGATTGGGTATAAAAGTTTCTCATCTTTACATGTAAAATTCTTAACTTGGTGTTGAATGATTACAAAGAGAACTGGCCATTTCTTAACGAAAGCAAAAATGACTTTTGAGGGAAAGAAAAATATATAGTTGGTCAACATTTATTATTGACAAAGTCAGCAAGCTTGAAATTAGTTACTTAAAAAAAAAAACTCTGCAGCTTTGCTCTTCCTACTCCCCATTTTCTCTTTCGTTTCATAAACTAAGTGCATTTTCTTACCTCTTTTAGCGTTTTTTAGTCATCTTATACTATGTGTGTATGTGTATACATGAATTAAATAAGTAGTGGATGAACATAATTTTGGAGCAATCTATTCTGAAATATGTGTCGTTTATATAATTTTTTGTTAGTTATGTAACAGCTTTTTGTTGTGGACTTGTGTAGGCAGTCAGAAGATATATCGGACAACCTTGTTGTCCTTTCTATAATTTTGTGTTGGTTATGTAACATCTTATTGGTGTGTACATGTGTAGGCGGTTGGAAGATATACTAGATGATTTTGCTGACAGGGTCTCAAAGCCACGTTTATTTCTGACTGATAAGATGCTAATTGCTATGGGTAAGATTGAAGGGCTTTCAAATTTCTTTTTGAATTTCCAATTGCTATAGACCTACAGCTTCATATTGCAACTGCGAATTACAGGTCTTCTGTTCCCCCTATAAGGACTAGAACTGCAGGCTCCTAGGTTAATGACATTTGTAGTTGCATGTATTTCATGGAATTTATGTTGTCTAGGTTCAACCATGACATTCAAGGTGAAAAAAGTGGTAAGACTATTACTATAGTTTTCTCCAAGTACTTTTTCCAGCATCATTTGCTGGATAACTAATTACTTTCAACCATATCTTGCTTCTAGTTCTTCATACAATTATCCTCTTTTAGTATGAGATGGGTTGTCCTTTATAACAGAGCTTTAGTTTTTATTGACCAACTGACATCTGCAATGTCAATTTGTTGATTTAATTTTCATGATTATGAGCTCTTGTTACAGGATTTACCAATTTTAACCTTACGTTAAAGCATGAGCCGGTATTATCATACATGTAGTTGGATAGGGATGAAATCACGACTTATATACATTTGTATTGCTATGATAGACATACAGCAGTGCTTGTTCTGAAAATTCATTTTGCCTTTTCTGCATTTTTTCTTCATAAATCGATATGTGAACTGTTGTTGCTTGAATCAAATCATGCAGCTGGTGGTTTAGGTCACGGTGTAGCCCATGCTGTGTTCTTTTGTCTTAGCCTCTTAACACCATCATTTGGCCCAGCAACGTACTTCGTAGATAGTTGTTCACAGATACCATTTTTTCTTGTTTCTGGTAAGTTTTGCATAAAATATACTTAAGCACATTGCATGCATTTCATTTTCTATGGACAATGTAAATTAGTTAACAATGTGTGTCTTCCAAAGTATGTGCATTGATTCATATATTTTTGTGACCTTAGTAGAATAGGAATAGTTAGACTTAAAAGGTTATTGATGTAAACTTTTTGAGTTCTAAGTGGTTTTTCAAAGCTAATATGGAGTTATGATGATCTTCTCTAACAACGTTTTCTCTTACACATTGCAGCTATTATTGCTCTTGCATTTGTTACAATTCACACTTTCTCAATGGTCATTGCATTTAATGGGTATGCAGAAGGGAACAAGCTGGACCAAATATTTGCTCCCATAGTTCATCTTCTTGCAGGATTAGTGGTAAAATCAAAATGCTCAGTCTTCTTTACATTTGTTAGGCCATTATGTCTGTGTTTTTTCTTGATATTTTATCTGATAAGTGCTTAGCAAGCTGAAATTTTAAAACAATCAATTAGTAAACTGCAAACTTAAGCAATGGACCCTAAACTGGGAAGTATGGATCACTAGAACTGCTGGACTGCTCATTTGTTTCAGATGCATTTTTTACTTCAGAAGTTGCATAAAATTGGCTGGGTTTATCAGAATTCAGATACCTTAATCTTAAATGAAAGCAGCAGATTAAGGAGACAACACAATACATATGTAAATGTGGATGTAGTATGTGTATGGGGTATATCACACTGCTTGTTATTTCAATGTTGATTACAAAGTTAATGTGGCTTACCTGAACTAAGCAAAATAAAATAAATAAAGTTTGATCACCAAATAATAAGAAGTTGAATCTTTGTACCTAAATTGACATTAGTTAATGTGGTGTTCCATGCTCTTGTCTTGGATCCCACATCGCTTATACAAAGTGTGTGTGTGTGGTATATAGTTGATTCCGCACTTAACAAAATTGCACGTGTTTTGTTAAGTGGCGTGTTGACTCAATGTACCGTGTGTGTGTGTGTGTTTTGTGTAATTATTCAAAAAAATTGACATTAGTTAAGTTTAATGATGGTTCATGGTTGGTGCAGTTTATTCCATTCTTTTGCCTCCTTTGGATAGATCAGTTTTACTTTATTGAGGGTAGCAATTTAAGGGATAAAGAGAGGGAGGGAGGGATTGCATGTCAGAAAAAAATAAAGGAGGATATCTTTGGGTTGGATGTTTGCTTATGACATTCATCATGCACTTTTTAGTGATTTGTAAGATGATTCTTTTGGATTGGACTACATACTGCTTGAAGTATGACCTTTTATGCTACTTGAATAACCTGCTTCGTGCATTGTCTATTTGAATGTTACTTTCAATTGATACTTGAATTACGCTGACTCATTGCCTTAATCTTCATAGACTCTGGCCAATCTAACATCCGGAGGTTGTGTTGTTGGCATTCCTCTTCTCTATTTTATCACAATCTTGACCTTGTTGCATTGTGGGAAAATGGTGTGGAGAAGATTAACAGAAAATCGAAGCACACAGAGTAACTGATAGTCAGAGTCCATTTTTGTGAAAGTCTAATAACCTTTTTACCGAGAACTCGTATAATTTCTTCCTGTGGAAATGTAAAATACTTTTCAGATGAAAGAAATCTTTTGCATCTTTTTGTTTATGTTGTGAGTAGGCTGCAGGTTCCAAGTATATGATATCTAGTTTTTTTTTTTTTCTTTAAAAAAAAAAAGAAAAAAGTCATCAACAGATGATATTTCACAATAGATATGGCAGCTTGAAGCATCTTAACTGATCAATTTGTATTCAGCTTGAAATCCTTTATATGAAGAGAAGCAAATGTCTATATTGCAAGTTGCAGTGGCTACTTAATCCTAATTTATTTTAATTTTGTCTTCTTCTATGCAAGAAAAATTTGAGAGAAACAAAAATGATGTCTATTGCATTTGTTTGTTCGCTGTTGAACATGCTTGCCAGTAAAAGGCACTGTCTAGAAATGGATTATATATGCCGATTTGCCCTCTGAACTTTTCAGTGTCAGTTAGCCAGATGGTAAAATGTTTAAATAAATAGATCAAGTTAATTCTTGAACTTGGATTTATTTCAATGAGGACATTGCTGTCAATTTTCTGACAGATTAGTCAAAAGATTTAAAAAAATAAGTTGTAGAATTAATCATTTGAAGCAAAAATCAAAATTGAAGATGTAATTAATGGTTAATGAATTCTTGAGCACTGAGCTGAGCCTTGAAAATCAGCAATTACGCAAATCTTCCAGCTTCTCACACCATTGTGCAAATTTCTGTGGATAGAGCATTTCTGATAACATGTCCATAGTCAATTTTAAGAACTGATAAATAAAAGTCAAGTGTACACGCGGATATATATATATATATATATATATATGTATGTATGTAACAAGAAATGGATATCAAACAACATGAATTTTAACTTTAGATTTACTGAATATTGTAATTTACAAGCTATACTGTAAAGAATCTGACAGAATTTATATAAAAACAGAGGAAGAAAAACAAAAAGAATTACAGAATACATAAGGCATGGGTGCAAAATTAGATGCGTGCTAGCTCTGATTTCATTATTATGTAAAGAAATGAAAAAAATGATCTTTAATATACAAAAATAGGACTTTGAGCATATAGAATGTGAGAATCTGTATCAGTTGTAGAAGAGATCTTTTAAGCAATTCCTGAACTCCAAGTTTACTTGAGAAAGAACTTCCAAATATCTCTCTCAGCCATCTCCTTGACTAAATGAGCTCCAAAAATGCCCTCTTCATCTACCAGACTCTTTAAGTGCCGAGCTCCATTATTAAAACCAACATAATTTCTCTTAGTTGCCAAGTATAATACTCCGTATGGAGGCCTCAAGCACTGATCATTTAAAGAAAAAAAATTAAATAAGGACAAAACAGCATGAAACATGTATATCATTTATTAAACTGCTTGATAACTTTGTCACAGAAGCAACGTTTGCAGTCAGTTATCTATCCAACCATATCATGCATTTAATTTTCAATTTAATCAGCTAATAAGTGGAGCAACATTTATATTGTTTCTTTTATCAGCTTAAACCTTGCAGAGAAGCAGATGATCAAAATTGTTTGACAAAAATGTCATACTTATCAATAGCTGGACCGGACCTACTCAAAAATCCACAAGCAAGCTATATAAAGACAACAGTAAAGCTATGTGAGATTGATCATATAAAATAGAAGCGCTAGAGGAGAAGTATGTGTCACAATAGCTTAAACATGCAGAAAAACTATCCTACTGCTCCAGAAAACCTAGTCATTCCTTTGTTCATTATCATTGCAAGAATTCTACCTCACCAGTAACTGTACTGAACTAGCATAAACTTTCATCCAAGTTCCAAAATCTAATTCACCATGCACTAAATACAAATGGAAAAAAAAACAACAAAAAAACCAAAAACAAAAGGAAATAACTAGGCCAAGCAAAGCCAACTGACTAACCTTCTTAATGAGAGCATATAGCTTCTTCAAAGAGGTCACTGAGTATGGGATATCTGTCATCAGAATAACATCATACCCACCTTCTCCATTATCAATCTCACTAGCCCTCTCCCATGCCCGGCTCCCTGAAAGCTTCCTTGATCGCCTTGAAGAAGTTTCCTGCCCTACTATGCTACCATCCTGGCTACTACATCCATCCATGAAATCCTCCTCAGAGAAGCTAAGGCTCATCCCTGCTGTTCCTTCTAAAGCATCACTTCTCACAATTGACAAAACTGTTGGAAGTTCTTCCCAGTCTCCAGCATAGAAGTGCACTGATGGGGACAGAGTATATCTGGAAGGAGTAAGAGGGCTCTCAGGCTGTCGGCTTTGCCTGTCCCGAGCCTGCTCAAGATTAGCAAGGACATTTGGTATAGTCATGCTCCTTATTGTTTCTGCATTCAGGTCCTGAAAGTGCACTGTACAAGCCCCCTGTAGTTGGCACAATGTCGACAAAGATATCAATAGAAAGTTTAGAGTCTCTCAAATCATAGTTGAAGAAAAGATATAAAAGAGAGAAGAAAAAAAATGTCAAGCTCATTCAATTAATTGTTCTTTTACATGGATAAGATAAATAAATAATTCTGACAAACTCAGCTTAAAAACTGCCCAATTACACAATATAACAAGATTCAGATGGAAACATCAGCAACTTGTATTTTAGTAATGTGCATAGCACAAGTTTCTTTAACTTTGTAACAAGATCCGAACCATGTTATATATGTCCTAAATTAGGATGGTCATATGGCTTTTCTTCTAAAAGATGAACCTTGTAAAACAAAGTGGTTTACTAAAAGTACTTTACAGTCATGAGTAGGGAAAACCTACAAATGTAGGTTTATGGCCCAAATAATAGTTGCTCCCACATAAAAAAGATATGTACAAACATGAAAAAACAAAAAAAAAAAGGTGTCAAATTTTCCTGACGTCAAAGGCTGGTGAAAGTTTAAGGACTAAGTTTGACAAGAAATATATCACTATATATACATGTTTGATAAAAATACTGAACTATGAGTAGGAAAAATGTGAAAAAAGGTCAATGTACTTACCTTCAGAAAAGCAAAAATTCCAGGAAGACCATAGCTGCAACCAAGCTGCGACAATCACCAAATATCAACCATTCTTTCAGATTTTCCATGATAAGAAAATATTCAAAGATCTATCTATGTGCATGCACATTTATACATGCATAATAAATCAGTGGGCCTCTCTAAACCAGTAAAACAATCAAGAAGACTCTAAACACAATTTCGAAGCATAAAAATTAAGGAGCAAAAGCTTTCAATAATTTAATTACCTCAAGCACCCTCTTTCCTCTAAAGCTCAGTTGTCCATCACGAATCTCATGCTTAAGGACATTTACAAGATCAATAGAGCTGTCCCAAGATTTCAATGACCCTGCAAAATCATAAGGGTCCAGTTGTCATTGCCAGTCAATTCAATGATTTGAATCCTTTTACACCAAAGTACATCATCATACGTTCACATGCATATATCTAGTCACTACTAAAATTGAATTGAACAATTTCATCCTGAAGTTCATGCTGGAAATCTGAAACACTTACCATCAGGTTTTGAGGATATCATTTCAGAACCAGTGAACCCAATAATATCAGCAACATTGACTCTTCCCTGTAAGAGGTCAAAAAAGACTCAATCAAGGTTAGAATGCTGGACAATTAAACTGAACAATATGATATATCCAAGAGGAAAAAGGAAAAATTTTCTCTAAACGCCAATTGCAAGATTCACATGCTTTGCAAGAAAAGTTTACAACAAGTAAGCTGCAAAATATGGTCCACCTTGAAAGAACCAAAATCCCACAAATATTAAAATCTTCTGCGCATGCAATAATCAATTTCTGCATATAAAATACAGGATTTTACACACCTTGAACACATTTAGACCTTGCAATTCGACATTCTCTCCAGCATATTTATAAGGATGAGCCATCTGCATGATAGGAAATAGAATGTATCTATTAACAACCCAGTGATTTGGTGAGCATTAACTTCCATTTCTTTTATCAGGTGATAGCTGATAACTGAAGATTTAGGTCAGAGAAGGTTGGGTTTTGACTATAGAAGTGAAGGTCTACCTTTGAAGGAAGAATCTCAACTGCAGGAGAAGAGAGATGCACATCTCTATCTGAAACACTGGAGATGCTGACACTGGCTCGGTCATGAGGGACCAAGCCAGGTAAGCACTGTGCAAGCAATGATGGTGTACGCATTATGCTTCACTTCTTACAAAGTAGTTCTAGAAAGAATAGGACCTGCAAGTATCAACATTTTCTATCATCAATCAATTTAGGAATCTAAAGTACCAATAACAAAATTCTTAGAATATTATCAATCTGTTCAGATCATCAACCACTCAATAATATCCAGTAAACTAATGACAAACCAGAAGTGATAAACAGATTCAAAACCAATATAAGACATATGCAATGCCAACCCAAGAATAGTAGAAACATTTGAATATGCCTAGAATTTTGAACAATTAACAACATCATTTGCAAATAGAGACCATGCATAAACCCTGCAGTCCATGGAAAGCCAATAAATAAAAGATCATATGCATTCAAGAATCAACCATAAAATCCAAGCAACAGAAAAAAATGAACAACAAAAAGGAAGAACAGCAACCAATCAATACTAATAAATCCCACAACTTCCATATTCAAAAATAACAAACAACCCACATCTTGAATTAGCTCAAAAAACAAAACCCAGAAACCAAAATCATAAAATATGCAACTACATACATTGCAAACTAAAATGAGCAAAAGAAAACAACTACTGACCCAGAAAGAACAAGAAAGAGATTTTTTTTTTTTTTTTTTTTTTAAATGGAATTTCTTGATCAGATTAGAATGAAGAAGAAACCTTCTTTTCTTTATATTAGAAGGTGCAAAAATAAATAAATAAATAAATAAACAAAGGGGGATAGTGAAATTTCAAAGAAAAGAGGCAGTTCCCATCAAAGTCAAAAAGCTCTGTGGGAACACTAACAAGAAGGTTCTGCTGATTCATTCAGGAATTCACAACTGTACAATTGTCTTATTTCCTATAATGCCCATGGATTCTTCCCTTACTATCCGGATTGGTCATTGTGTTTTTGGCTTTTGTAGTGTCAGTTTAGTAGATACTAGAAAATGAGAATGGTATTTTGGTCTAAAAATTATATTTTATTTCTATTTTTGTTTTTGTTTTTTTTTTTTTTGGGTAATGGTTAATTTCTTAATCATATAGTGTTTTTTTTTTTTTTGGGTAAAGAGTGTCAAGTGAATAAATATTTTAGAATTTTTGAATAAAAAATAGCTATTATTTATTTAGTTTTCCTTTGTATTTTATGTAATGTAAAGAAGAAACAAAAACTTGGAACTTTTTTCTTATGAAGTCACCAATCATGTTTATTTTAGGTTGTGACAAAAAAAAAAAGTTTATTTTTAGGTTTATGGTACAATTAAATCAGGTTAATGAAATGAGATGAGACAATTGCAATGTAACTATTAAAATAGTAATTAAATTATTCCTATGTAATTTTGTAATTCAGATGATGAACATTATAAAGTTGAGATTATGAATTCGATCTCATATCCATCATAATTTTTAATTGTTAAAAAATAGTAATTAAATTATTAATTTTATTTGATAACTAAAAAATAATGAACACAATGTTAAAAGAGATTTTACAATAACTTTGTTTCTTTTTTTTTTTAACGAAATAAATATATAAAAGGAAACTAGATAATTACATCATTCCTGGAGAGGATAATGTCTTAGGAGATTAGATGCAATAAGTCTTGATGAACATTAAAAGGACCATTGGGAGAGAAAATAACGGATTCATTTTTTGCAAGCCAATCAGCAACCTTGTTGCTATGCCTACAGATATGAAAGAAGGATATCCTGGTTGAGTTATGGACGAGCTGCTTGATTTCTAAGACCAGAGCTTCGACATCCCAGGGGAGAGTGCTATCAGAGGAGGAGCAGAGGTCGATGGCGTTCTTGTAGTCAGACTCGACGATGAATGGGACTAGAGGGAAGGTCCTTGTGTGCTTAATGGCCTCTCTGATTGCCATGAGTTCTGCTTGTAACAGAGAGGCACAAGGTAGGCGAGAAGTGGACAGATGAAGGACTATTCCTTGAGAGTCTCTAACGATAAAACCTACATTGCATTTGTTTGTGTGTGGAGTGAAAGCAACGTCGCAGTTTATCTTCCAAGTTCCTTGGGGAGGGGAATGCCATTTAAAGGTGTCTCGACTAGAAGCTGGAGGAGTTAGAGTTGCATGACTCTGGTTGGGAGTTTGTGCTTGTTGAAGAGTCTGCCACCATTCTACTGCTTGATGGGCAGTTTGGATAGGGTCTTCATTAATTCCATTGAAGGCGTGTTAATTGCGAGCCTTCCAAATGTACCAGCACACCGAAGCAACAAGTTTTTGAGGTTTGGTTGGTTGGAGTTGTCTAACATTTCAAAGGAATCAAGCCACCACTTTCGAAAATTTTGGAATCCTTGATGAGTGGGTGTGTATCTTAACGAACTAGCATACCAAGTACTCTTAGAATTTTCACATAAAGAAAAAAAAAAAAGAAGATGCTCCAAAGTCTCTGGATCTTGTTGGCATCTGGTACATATCAGATTAGTGTCGCAACCTCTGCAAGATAAACTCTCTTTAGTTGCTAAGGCATCCTAGCACATCTCCAAAGGAAAACTTTAACTTTTTGAGGGATATTTCACTGCCAAATCATTTTCCATAGGGAGGGAGTACTCAGGGAGGAAAGCGAACTAGAAGCTTGATTTAGTTGTAGACTTTACTTTTGTTTGAGAAGTTTATACTCGGATTTTGCAGTGAAGGTATCCCTTTTATCAAAGTGCCACACCAAAGTGTCATTACCTAGGTTAGGATAGGTAGGAATACATTGTATAGCTTTACATTCATCAGCAGAGAAGAGGGAAGAGAGAAAGGGAATATTTCAGTTAGGCAAAGTTTGATCCAAAAGATCTCTGACTAGAAAGACATCAGTGTTGTGAGGCTCTAGAGTAGTGATTCAAAAATTTGAGGTGGTGAGGATCTAGGGGTCTGACCAAATTTGAACATTAGATCCAGACTTAATACTCTATCTAATTCCATCGTTGATGAGTTGTTTGGCTTTAATAAGGCTACACCATATCCAAGATGGTTTCTTCCCTTGATTAGCATATAGAAAGGTAGTGGAAGGGTGATAAATCCCTCTTAATAGACGGGCGCAAATGTTTTTAGGATTTTTTATTAGTTGCCAACCCAATTTGGCAAGCATAGCAGTGTTAAAGAGTTCCAGTTGGCGAAAGCCAAGACCACCATTCTTTTTTACTTCTGTTATTGTGTCCCATTTGACCCAATGTAATTTCCTCTGGTTAATATCTTGAGACCACCAGAATTGCCTTATAAGCTGCTCAAGTTTTACTGAGATGCTAGAAGGTAGCATGAAGACTGACATAACAAATGTAGGAAGGGCTTGAATGACAGCTTTAATGAGGACTTCTCGTCTAACTTGAGTTAAGAATTTATACCTCCATGAGTGAAGCTTTGCTTGAGTTATCTGAATTAAAAATGAGAAGAGGGATTTCTTTGTTTGGCCCCATCCAATTGGAATCCCCAAATACTTGGTGGAGTAGCTTGATTCCCGAATGCCTAGCTGTGAATTGATGTGCTCTTTTGTAGCTAATTTAGTGTTTTTATTGAAAAGAAGCTCTGATTTACTTGAATTAAGCTGCTGCCCCGATGAAACCGAGTATTTATGGAGAAGTTCGTTAAAGATTTGGGCTTCTTCTTGGGTTGCTTCACCAAATAAGATAGTGTCATCAGCAAAAAGGGAGTTTGTAAGTGTGGGGTAGTACCTGTTGATTTGTATACCCTTGATATGGCCAGAATTATGGGCATTGTTGATGAGTCTAGACAGGAAGTCAGCAACTAAAATGAATAGGTAAGTTGAAATTGGGTCACCTTGCCTGATGCCCTGTAGCGGGAAGAAAGGAGTAGTAAGTGAGCCGTTGATGAGGATATTATAGCTGACTGAATGAACATAGGACATGATGAGCTTGATCCAGTGCTGGTAGAAACCAAGTTGACTGAGGGTAGCATGGAGGAATTCCCAATTCACATGATCAAAGGCTTTGGCCATATCTAATTTTAGAGCAAAGAAACATCGTTTGCCTTTGAATCTGGTTTTGAGGGCGTGAAGAACTTCGTGATTAATGATGATGTTTTTCTTGAATGCTCCTTCCGCTTATAAAACTCATTTGTTGAGGGGTGATGATCTGAGGTAGTAGTTTTTTTAGTCTATTTGCTAAGACTTTAGAGATTATCTACAACTAATTGGGCGATATTCTCCAAATGTTTCTAGGTGTTTGGTTTTTGGGACAAGAACTATTGTGGTTCGGTTTAGGTGGGAAGGAAGATCACATGTGCGGAAGAAATTCTTAACAAGTTGGGTGACATCTAAGGATATAGTGTCCCAATGATTTTGATAGAACACTCCTTGGAAGCCACCGGGTCCAGGGGATTTAAGCTTACCCATACCGAAAGCAGCTACTTTAATCTCTTCATCAGTTAAGTCCCTTAGAAGCTCTCTATTCATCTCATATATGATCAGTGTAGGGGTAATTTGGAAGAAGGTGATGTCAACTTAGATTGGGGTCTTTTTGAAGAGGTTGTAGAAATGTTGAACAACCATATATTTGATAAAGCTTTCCTCCATGATCCATCGCCCATTACTGTCTTTGATTTTGAAGATTTGGTTTCGCTGTCTCCTTTGGATGGATGTGAGGTGGAAGAAACGGGTGTTTCGGTCGCCTTTTTTTAACCATTGGATGTGTGATCGTTGTTTCAGTAAGTTTCTTCATTGAGCCAATTGTTGGATATGATGTTTTGCACTGAATCAGCTTCTTTTGGGACTTTAATTTTACTGTATTTTGATTGTCATTAGATGAACATGTTTCTAATGATCTAATGGTAGTTATTGATCAAGTACATTTTACTTTTCAAAAAATAAAATAATGGTAGAAAGCACCCAATGTTAATAAGATATTGTTTTAAAAAAATCTGTTAATATAGTTAATAAGATTTTTATGAAATAATTAAAAGAATAAAAATAAATAAATTATTGTAATACTAAATTTTTATAAAAAAATTATTTTTTTAAAAACATATAATTAGAAAAATTAGTAAAAAATTTCATGAAAACAAAAATACATGTTATGTATTTATAGATCCATACATAAAAAAAATTGGTACAATAATATAATTAAGGAAAATAAAATTTAAATATTGCATATAACAATTAGTTAATACGTCATGAAGATATATGTGCTGATTATTTAACAAATTCTTATATTTTAAATTCAAAATGGTGAAAATAATATTTAATCAACACTAATATAATCAATTCATTAACATTTTAACAATAATTATAAAAATTTTAAAAATGACACAAATACAATAAAAAAAATAAAAAATGATAAATAAAAGATACAAATAACAAAACTATTATTATTATTATTATTATTATTATTATTATTATTATTAAATAAAAGTGTTATTTATTTATATAACAATTTGATATTAACTTAAAATAGTTATAATTCATTACAATATTTATAATTTTTTTATTTAAATAATCATATGATATTACTTTAATATTTTTTTAATTAATTTTCTCAACTCTATAACTAATTTCATATAAAAAATACTATGGTTAAAATTAATCATAAGATAATAAAAAATTATTAGTTATTCGTTAATCAAAATTTTAAATTATTTAACTATTACAACCCCATTAAACTTATAATTTATTACAATTTGAGTAAATTTTTTATTTGAGCTATGACACTTTATTTCTTCAATATTTTTAATATTAATACTTTTATTTACAAAAAATTTAATTTAATGTAATTTTTAAGTTCAATTAATAATTAAATGATAAAAATTAAGTAATTTAATTTTAACTCTTTTTTTAAAATTCTATAAAAATATTTAAAAACGGTAATTATACTAATTTTCTTATAGAAAATATACTTTCAAACAAATTATAGACTCTATCTTCTATTTATTAATTTTTAATTTATAAAAATATCTACTTTTGAAAAAAATAATATACTTTTCGTATTTTCATAAAATTTATTAATTTTGATTTCTAATTATTTACTCATTAAATTTAATATAAAAGACTTATAAAATTATGTTATTTGATTAGATTTGTATAGATAAAATATAAGTAGACCTAATTAAAATAAAAATATATATATTTTTAACAAAATTATCACTAAAATTTTAACTAATTTAATTTTGGTAGAGATAAAATATAAATTAACATAATTAAAATAGGAAACATACTTTCAATTAAATTAGAATTATATGTTAATTAATTTCATTTTAATTAGAGATAAAATAGAAGTTAACCTAATTAGAATAGAAAAAATATTTTCAATTAAATTAGAATTACATTTTAATTAATTTAAATTAATTTAATTTTGTTAGATATAAAATAGAAGTTAACCTAATTAAAATAGGAAACATACTTATAATTATATATATATTTTTTGATGAATACTTATAATTATATTAGAATTATATTTTAATTAAATTAAATTTTATTAGAGATAAACTAGAAACCTAATTAGAATAAAAATATATTTTCAATTAAATTAGAATTTTTATTGGAGATGAGATAGAAGTTAGCCTAATTAAAATAGTGTAGGCAGCGGGGTTTAGCGCGCCCTTAAGTGTTAGCAACCATGGCACTGTGCAAGCTCAGGGTCTGCTAGGAAATACAAATATGGGCTTGAAGGCCCAACTTTGGAGATGGAGTTGCCACCGGGATGAAAACCTGGATACACTTACAGTAACTAGATTTCACGGAGGTACCCAAAAGCCGTCTTCAAAGATCGGGTTCGGAAACTGGGTATGGGCTTGGAATGCCCACCCAACCTTGCGGTTGGCCACCATTTGTGTTTTATACATTATTACCTTTAGTTATCAAATTATTTCCTTATTAATGTTCGTTGCACACGCTTCCACTTTTACAACTTTACCAACTTTGCAAGTTAGTCTCATTTGTTTGCTTATTATCTTAGCAATTAAACAAATAATAGAAAGAATATTACAATCATTCATTCAATACAAATGGGAGAGGGATTAAGGATTACAATTCTCTGTACAATTATTACAATAATTACTCAAAGAAAACCTCTCAAGAACTACTTAACTCACTAATTAAATAGTGGTTAAGAAATCACTAAAAAACCTACAACAAATATGGTTAGTTCAAACCTGAATATAAGCAATTAATTCACAAATAATTCAAATCACATTTACACATAAGTAGACATGAGTATTCATATAAACATGAATTAATCATTTAGACAAATAACAAGTCAAGCATGTAACAAATACATGAAACACTAAATACTAGGCATAGTACGTGTATCAGATACAGGAAATATACTGAAAATATACTCGAGAGACACTGAAATGAAGCAGAGTTATGACTAACTCTGGTGGTAAGGCGATCGCCTCATCTTGAAGAGGCGTCGCCTCTTCAACAGGACACTACAGCTCAAAAATTACATACTTTCTTAAATGTTAAGCAATTCAAATATACATGCAAGTAGGCATAAACCAAGAACTTAACACTTAAAAATTCACATACTCAAGCAATCATGTTTTCATATAACATCAAATAAACAACAAAATTCCAAAAGGAAACTAAAATCAAACAATTTATGCTTTTTATATGAAAATAAGACTTAAAGACTTAAAAGTGAGGATTCTCACTGATTGAAGAACGTCTGAATCTCCTAACTCAGCCCACAGAGCTTGTTTGGTTGTTTGAATGCAAGAAGACCTCTTCTTCTTCAGAGAACTAGATTCTTTAAGCTTGAGTTTATACTCTTCTCTCTCTTTTCTTTAGTTTTCTCTTGTTTTTCTCTCCTCTTTTCTTCAGAATGTTTTCCTCTCTTTTCTCTCGTGTTTCTTATCTCTGAATAATGGTTAAGAGTCCCTAAAATATCAGCTTAAGCCTCTACTTAAGCTTCTTCCTTCTCTCTATCCAATTTCCTAAAAATCCAAGCTCACTCTCCACCTAGTATTTCTCATCATTACTTCCTCTTTTCCAGCTGATTTTTGCCTTAAAAGTCTTTTCGTTCAAAAATGCAGAGAGAGGAGAAATGGAGTTGGTTTTTTAGTTAAATACAGCAACAAATAGCATTTATTGTTGCAGGGGACAGGTGTAAAGAGGCGACGCCTCTTCGATGCCTGAGGTTAAGAGGCGTCGCCTCTTCGTTGAGGCGATCGCCTCTTCACCCAGGCCTGGTGGTCCTTAGGCCAAGAGACACGGGCTAATGGGCTTTAAGACTTTTGGGCTTAATCTTTTGAGCCTAGTTTGAAGCTTTCAGGTTAAGCTAAAGCCTTCGAATCTATTCTAAGAAGATCTCGAACTCTTCTTGTATTTGAGATTCGTACAGACTCATCACTGGGCTTTCGTTGCAGGCTCGAATTGAGGGTGTCTACAATAATTTATTGAGAAGGGTATTTTTGACCAAAATCAAAATTAACTTGAATTCTAGATTTATACCAAACACAATATAACAAAATATGGAATTCATTTGAAATGAATTCCACAAATTATTCATTTGAATCAAACACACTTCATTAATAAAAATTCATTTGCAAACGAATTCCATTTGAAATTCATTTCCAAATGAAATGAATTTCTTATTGGACTTGAATGGGCTAAATGCTAAACATTTTATATGGAAATGGATTGGAAGCTAAGTGGAAGATGAGTGAGTGTTGACGTGTTATTTGTAATATAAAAAGAGAGTCTAAGGATAAAACACATCAAAAGTGGAATAAAATAGTTGTAGTTAAATACATATGAGATTTACTTGAAAATAGTGCACTCATTTTATGCCAAATGAGTCAGAAAAGAATTCTTTTTAAATATAGACTTGTGCTATGATACATATGTGTATGTATATAAATATATATTTTTTTATAATTAGAGTGTGCTTGATATAAATGAATTTCATAATATTATGGAATTTATTTACAAATTCAAGTGAGTCTATTTAATTTAAGTTCTTATTTTGTTCAATTCCATCAGGTAATGCATTTTATTTTTAATTGTTTGGTTCAAACGAATTCCATAAAATTTTGTGGAATTCATTTGCAAATCTAACTAAGTATATTTGATTTAAATGAAAACTTTGTAAAAATTATTTGGAATTCCAACTTTTTAATTTTGTAGAATTGATTGAAACTAAATCAATTCTTATTAATGAAGTGAAAGAGCCCTAGAGGGGGGGTGAATAGGGCTATTGAATAAAAATCGGAATTAAAAATAATTCTTTGCAAGAATTGAAAGAATGTTGAGAAGAAAGAATGATGAACACAAGAATTTAAGGAGTTCGGATTCTCAACAATCCTACGTCTCCACCT
>CATIWK010285027.1:0-15720 GCA_949634005.1 Mallotus japonicus
GTTAATAATAAACACTAATAATTCATCCAAAATTATAAAAATCTCATTTAAATACCAAAATCAATTTATTTACGTAATAAAAACATAAAATATTTTTATTTACCAAAATAAATAATAACTTCCACATTAATATTTAAATTACATAAAAATCCATTTTTAAAAAATTAAACAATTAAATAGTATTTAATTACCAATAATCAATTAAATAATAAATTTTTGCAAATAATTAATTAAATCACTTAAATATATAATAAAATTGTCAAATAACCAATTTAAGCTTAAAGCAATAAATAAATTTATTATTCCACTAATTTTCAAAAATTAATATTAATTCTCTAAAAATACAATTTAATTTATAAAAATATATTTTAACACCAATTATATTTAAATCATCAAATAATTTAATATTTAAACACAATTACATAACTTAACAAAATATACAAAAATACTAACTTAATTAATAAAATTAATTTATACACTCTAAAAATCAAAATCATTATTAAACACATCAAATAACTATAAATCTATCAAAAATTAAATTAAAATTAAATTATATAATTTTCCCTAAATATTAATATTTTCACAAAAATTCTCAATAATTTAAAATAATTCCAAAAATTACAAAAAAATTATTTTCAAGTAGATTACAACTCAAATAATAAGAGTTTATTTATTATAACTCCAAATTAAATTAAATTAGGCATAAAAATTAAATTAAACAAAATTACTCAAAAATATTAATTTAACTAACAAAATTATTTTACACAATCTAAAAATAAAAATCACCATTAAACATGTCAATTAACTATGATTTAACTAAAAATAAACTTAGAATTAAATTATGAAATTTTCCTAATAATATAATATTTTCATAAAAATAACTATAAATTCAAAATAAATTCTAAAAATCACACAAAAATTATGTTAAGGAGCTTCCTACCTAAAGGAAGAGATTAGCTCTAAGAATCACAGCTCAAGTGGCCGGAAAATGGCTCCGGTGAGCCTTCTCTCCAACTGACCGAAGATCAACAAGAAGAAGAAGAAGAAACAACAGCCATGGCGGAAAGGAAGAGAAGGAAGAAGAGATGGTGAGCTTCTAGTGGCCGAAGCTGATGTGGTTGACGGTGTGGAGGTGGTTGGCTTGCTGGGTGGTCGGGTTGTAGGGGTTTGGGTGGAAGAAAAGGCAGAAGCAGAGATAGGAAGAAGGAAAATAAAAGCAAAGGCATAAAGAAGAAAAGGAAATGATGGTGGGGTGAAGATGTACCCGAGAATAGTTGCTTGCTTTGACTTTTGTTTATTGTTTTTTAATAATAATAATATATTAACAATAATCAATCTCAACCACATAATAAAACATGTGTATATA
This sequence comes from Mallotus japonicus, assembly GCA_949634005.1. Taxonomy (NCBI): domain Eukaryota; kingdom Viridiplantae; phylum Streptophyta; class Magnoliopsida; order Malpighiales; family Euphorbiaceae; genus Mallotus; species Mallotus japonicus. The sequence goes on from CATIWK010285027.1 coordinate 1,367, forward strand.
TACTCATATATATATATATATATATATTAACACTAAACAATACATATATATAGATAAAATAAAAACTAATAAAATTTAATAAAGTTAATAGAGTTAAAAACAATATTTAATACCAAATATTTAAATTAACTAACTAAATAATAAATCTCAAGTTTAATAAATTTTATTAACACTGCAAATCTTGAAATTAAATATTAAAATTTAATTTAATAAAAACTCGAGTCATAACAAATTTATTTTTGCTATTTAATAATTAATTGTTGAATTTCTTTCAATTAATTAATTATCTAAAATAAGCAAATTTATCTCATGTATATGACTTCCCATTTGCATGATATATTATTTCAAAAAAATTTTTTGTTGGTGGTTTCTTTGATTGTCTCTCCATAGTTGAATTCAACAAGCATAAAATGGACCATGTGAAGTATGACATTCATCAATTGTATGCTCATCACACAACATACAATGCTCTTGGCCTCCTCTTCCTCCTCCATTCCAAGATCCTCAAGATGACATTGACTCTTAGATTTTTCTTAGTTTTGGTCTATCTTGCTTTTAATTGTTTTAGTCCTTGGTCTTTTGTTTCCTTTTGGTTTATTTCTAGTTTATTCTCTCTCTTTTCTTTTTGTCTTTGACAAAGGGGGAGAAATTGTGATGTGTGATGTGATGTAATAAGTCATATGTGTGATCTGATATAATAAGTCACAAATGATAAGTGCCGCATGATTTTTTATTTGTTATATGCATTGTAAGTGTGGCTAGTTTTATAATGTTTAATGATCATGTTATCATGTTTTATATTTGTGATAATAGGCCTTGTTTTACTTACTTTGTTCATAATTTATTAAAGTTTATTATTTCTTTTACAAAGGGGGAGATAAAATTTCTTTTAATCATATTTTCATTGTTTTAGTTCTTGGTCTTTTATAACGCTATATGTACTATTTTTGTGATGCATTAAAAAGACCTTGTTTTTACTTTGATTCTTAAATTAAATTAAATCCTTGTATATATGCCTTGATTATTTTTTTTATTTAAAATTTATGCATATATTAAGGGTGAGCAAAATATTATTTTCACTTATTACATTTATTTAATTTAAAAGGGGGCGAAATTTTATATAGGTTATGTTTATTCATAATATTTATTCTTGACACACACATACACTTTATTTATTATTTTATCAAATTGGTTGTCAAAGCCAAAAAGGGGGAGATTGTTGACCATTTGCATGATCAAACTCCTAATTTTGGACTTTGACAAACAATTTAAATTACTAATTATTTCATTTAAGTGTGTAGGATTGAAATCTATCAAGAATAATATTGCTCAATGTTTGGAGATATCAAAATACTCCTTAAAAGAGTTTGAATGTGCATTTCAATGAAGTATCAAAGTACCTAAACATTATAAAGCAATTATATACCAAAAATATACCAAATTGGACTTACAGTGGTCAGCTCACGAGACCCTCATGAGCCGACCTTGAATAGTGTCTGTCAGAGACATTTTTGCCAAAAATTCAGTGCTCCTCACGATCGTGAGCTACTCATGAGGGTAGGCTCGACAGGATACAATGAACTTCTTTCAAATACAATGACTACTTTCATGCCCCTCACGAGCCAAACTTGCTCCTCACGACTGTGAGCAGTATTTCAGCTATAAAAAGTCCAAATTGAATCAAAGATTATCAAGAGACGTTGGAGACACAATCAATGCCTCCAACAACTATATTTTTGAGTTGTTTATCTATATAAACTACTCTTATAGCTCAAATGAAGTTAAGATACTTGCTTATCACAATTCTCTATCTTAGCATTCATCAAAGCTCTTAAACTCTCAAATTTTCATTTTTAGTTTCATTAATTCTTGTGAGAGTTGGTTGTGTGATAGAAATAGAATTTCTACTTCATCTAAGTCTTGGGATAGATTAGAAGGGAAGTGAGATTTATTTCTAAAGGAATTGGGTTAAGTGTTTGTCCCTCAAAACACTTGGGAATTCAGTTTTAGAGTGAGCCTCAAAAACTCTTATTTGTGTGGTTTAAGAGTGAGCCTTGAAACTCTTGATTGTAAGGTTTGAGTTAAGCCAAAAACTCAAGTTGTAAGAATCAATCTAAGAGAATATATTGAGGTGTTCAAAAATCCTAACTTGGGAGAGTTAAGTGGAGACATAGGATTGTTGAGAATCCAAACTCCTTAAATCCTTGTGTTCATCATTCTTCCTTCTCAACATTCTTTTTAATTCTTAGTCAATTCCTTAAATTTGTTTTTATTTTTCTAAAATCCTCATTAGCCTTATTTACCCCCCCCCCCCTAAGGCACTTTCAGAGATACATAAAAATTGGCTTGCAAATCGTCTAACATCTCAATTGTTCCTAATCATAAACTTTCTGAAGTATAAAGGAATAAGGTCACAGATAAAGAAACTTATTAGAGAATAGTTGGCAAACTTATCTACCTTTTCCATATAAAACCTGACATCACTTATGCAGTTAGTAGAGTGAGCCAATTCATGAACAATCCAAAGGAACTCCACTTGCAAGCAATCTATAAAATACTACACTATCTTAAAGGAACACTTGGAAAGGGAATTTTGTTCAAAAAGGGTAGCAAACTCACTTTAGAGGCCTATATAAATGCAAATTATGCAAGCTAAATGGTTAGTGAAAGATCCACCTCGAGATCTTGTACTTTCTTGGATGGAAATTTAGTTACTTGGAGCTGTAAAAAAATAAAATGTTGTAGCAAGATCTAGTGCTGAGTCAGAATTTCAAGTAATGGCATAAGGTATGTGAGAAGTACTATGGTTAAAGATCATTCTAGAAGATTTCATGCTTCAGTGGGATGGTCCTATAAAAATATATTGTGATGACAAGTCTGCAATCAACATCATCACACAATCCTCTACAACATGACCAAACAAAGCATATTGAAGTTGATTGACACGATGTCTATTCACCAACTTGAGAGGGAGAGTTAGGAATTAGGGTTTTAATCATGATATAATTAAGGCTATAATTATGCCATAATTTAGGCTGCAATTAGGAGTTATTTAGGTCAACCTTAATTAGGGCAAATCAACCATAATTAAGGACTAGGAGATTTTTTTTCTATCTTTGTAAATCAGCTGATGTATAAATATTCCTATTGATTGAATAGAAAATACAAGTGAAATATTTTACCCCAATTACTTCTTCACACAAGTAAATAAAAAAGACTCCCTAAACATTTACAAAAACCTCCATAATGTTTTACTGATTAAGAAATTAGTCCTTATTTTAGTATATATATATATATATATATATATATATATACTTTGAATAAAAATAAAAAAATTTAAATTGTATTTAAACCCAAATTTATTTATACCATTTTAATATTTTTGAAATATAAAAATTTTAATTTATATAAATTAATTTTATTTTAAAATTATACTTAACACTCAAATTTCCTTATATATATATATATATATATATATACACACACACACAGAGTAATCACTTATAAATTAATTGTTATAATTAAAAATGATGGATAAAAGTTTAGCTAGTTTTAATGCAATCTTCATTTATTTTTATATTTTTTTATTATTTTAATATGAAATATTATAAAAGCTAATAATTATATGCATATTAGATTATACATTTGTTTTTCTAAAATATGGATAAATGAGCACTAGTATAATTTAAAAAATAAATATAAAGCACAATTACATTAAAAATATATATATTATGAATAATTAAAGAATATATTTATATAAAATACTAATAAGTTATATATTGTATAAATAGAAATATTTTGAGTCTATTATTTTACAGGGTAGATGGGGGATTCTCTGCTAACCCTTATGTAACCGCCGCCGCCTCTTCCGGCAACACGACTCAATTCTGATTCTCCTCGGTTGCGGCCCCCTTTAGTTGATGACTCTTATCTTAGCCATACAGACCTATTTGGCAATTTTCAACATCCAATTCTTCCATCTGATAAGAGTTTTCCCGTGGCGCAGAACAAAACCTCCAAGCCTTTTACAGCTGCGGTTTCCGAACTTAATGCAACTATTGTTCCAAAGAACTCAGATGCCCCTGAATCATTGCCAGGAACTTCTGTTCCCTGTCCTTCAGCAAAGACCTTTGTTTCGATTGTCCAGGATCATCCTGTGATCTGTCCTCCTTGCACTTCCATCTCTGGTTCGTACCAGGCAGTAAAAATAAATTTAGACTTATATAAGAAATGATTAGCGGTCTGTCAGTTCTCCCTTATTGGCAGAGTGATTCTTAACAAAGGAGATGCACCTTGGAAATTAACAAACCTCAAGGATCATCTTTCTGCAATATGGAACTTGTCTTCCCAATGGCACCTTATATCTTTAGGAAAAGGTTATTTCCATATTTTGTTAACCTCTGAGACAGATAAGGACACAGTATGGGGCAGGGGTTCTTTTTCTCTCAGGCCAGGAGTTTGACGTCTCCAACGGTGGGTGCCTAGTTTTGATCCAACTAAAGAAAAAATGTCAAATACTCAGGTTTGGGTGCACTTATCTCGTTTGCCTTGGGAACTTTGGAATGCTCAGATATTAGCTAATATCGCCAGAAATATTGGTGTCCCTCTCCGCATTGATCGTGCTACTTTAGAGGGGGATTTCGGTCACTTTGCTAGAGTACTTGTTGATGTAGACTTGTCCAATCCTTTACAATACCATATTATCCTGGATTGCGAAGGAAATCTTATTGATATTGATGTCTTTTACGAGAATCTCCCACAGTTTTATAATTCTTGCCATGTTATCGGACATAATACTTCTAATTGCAGACAACATAAACCTGAGCCTCCTAATTTACATCCTCCGCATGACCCTTCTCGTGGACGTTCTAAGGTGCACAGAATTTGGCAACGCAAACCCTCTCCTATTATTCCAGATCATAATACTAATGTTGACAATTCACCAATCCTCTCCTCTAAAGCGATCTCTTCTTTGACTGAGGCATCTTAGTCTAATAATGCTACCATTCCAGAGTCTACTCTGATTATAGCAGCTTCGATCCCAAAAGATGTGGTTCTAACAAATGTCGTTTCGAGAGATATCATCAATGTTTCAACTCCAACAGAGTTTGTCTATGAGGTTCATCAAGAACTTTCTCCTAGGCAGGTTCAGGTGATCCATGAGCTTGAATAGGTTGGTACAAGTAATTGGGAAGATTTAGTGGATAGGGAAGATGATGATCACAGTTCAGGATGGTAGACGGTAAAAAAGAAGTCTCCATCGAAACAAATCAAGTTGACAGGGAATAAGCCTATGACTAGGGCTCAATCACGTATCTCTTAATGAAGTCCCTTTTTTGGAATTGTCGAGGTCTTGGCAACAAGGCCACGCATCTTACTTTAGCTAATTTATGTATATCTCACAAGCCTGATTTCCTTTGTATTGCAGAACCGAAAATTAATTTTGAGGATATCAATTTTCGATTTTGGTCCTCTTTAGGCCTTTCTTTTGTAGCGAGCAATGATGTCTCTCTTTGGGTTTTAGTTTCCAATTCTCTTGGTGCTGGGAATATCTCTTTTTTGGCAAGTTCAGATCAGTAGATCACCATCAAATTTTACTTGGAGGCTGATTGACATTTCATTACTTTTGTCAATGCTAGTGTTTTCACTTCTCGACGCAGATTTCTTTGGCAAGACCTTTCTCATCTTTCTTTTTTATGTAATGCAAACTGGTATGTTATGGGAGATTTTAATTCATATTTTGGTGCTCATAATAAGAAGGGAGGTCGACCTCCATCACTTCATTCTTGTAATGATTTTTTATCGACTATGAACACTTGTGCTCTTAATTACTTAGATACTAGAGGCTCTTATTTTACTTGGACGAATAACAGATTTGGAGACCAACGTATTGACATTTGCCTTGACATAGCTTTTTAAAACTCTCATGCCTTAGGATTTTGGGGTTCTATTGAGTGTTTAGCTCTTGTGCGCCATCAATCATATCATCATCCTATCTTGTTAAATTGTCGACAGTTGTAATTTTTAGGTCATCATCCTTTTTGGTTTTACAGTATGTGGACTAAGCACCGTTCTTTTCATTCAGCTGTTAAGGAGTTCTGGACCTCTCTTTCTTTTCAGGGCCATCCCATGCATGTTCTCATGAAAAAATTGAAATCATTGCGGGTTTTTCTTCATTCTTGGAATAAGACTGTTTTTGGCCATATGGATGTCAACATTTCAATTGCCAAGCATAATTTGGAGGATATTCAAAGTGCTATTTCTGATCATGGTTTCTCCGAAGAACTTCATTCACAGGAGTTGCAGGCTCATCAAAATTTACAAATGCATTTTGATAGCAAACATTGTTTACTTAAAGATCAATGCAGGATTAAATGGCTGCAGGATGGAGACAGAAACACAAAATTTTTTCATAGCTTGCTTGCTCGGTGCCGTCCTTGAATGGAATCCATAGCATGGTTATTGATAATTCTCTTATTTCTGATGAGGTTGCTAGAAGAACCCATATCATTGATTATTTCTCTAACCTCTTCATGAGCCCTATGGTCACTCGAGATTTCTCTATGGTTTCAAATATTATTCCTTCTTTGGTTACTCAGGAGGAAAACTCTTCTGTTCTTTAGGTTCCTCTAGATTTGGACATTAAAAATACAGTGTTCTCTATGGATCATAATAGTGCGCCGGGTCTAGACGGTTTTACTAGACTATTTTATAAACACTGTTGGGATTTCATTGGCCAGGATGTTTGTACAGCGGTTTGGCAATTTTTTATTTCAGGTTCGGTTTTTAATGGACTCAACTCTAATTTCATGATATTGATTCCTAAGGTGCCTAATGCCGATTCAGTTGATAAGTATCGCCCTATTGTCTTAGGCAATTTTGTCTTTAAAATTATCACAAAAATTTTGGCTGACAGATTAGCTTGTATTGCTAGTAGGATTATTGAGCCTCATCAATTTGGTTTTATTAAGGGTCGAAATATAGAGAACTGTATTGCTACTACCTCAAAATGCGTTAATTTGTTGAATTCTCGCTGCTATAGTGGTAATATGGCAATCAAAGTTGATATTAGAAAGGCTTTTGATACCGTATACTGGAGTTTTATTATTTCGGTTCTTTAAGGGTTTGGGTTTTCAGCTACTTTCTGTTCTTGGATGGAGAATATCTTTAAGTCTGCTCATATCTCGGTTCTCATCAATGGTTCTCCTTAGGGGTACTTTAACTGTTCTCGTGGAGTAAGGCAAGGGGACCCTTTATCTCCGCTTCTTTTCTGCCTAGCGGAAGATATTTTGAATAGATGGTTGCTTCGTGCTTTTGATTCTTATTTTTTGATTTCGATGCATGCTCCAGGTATTGCCCATTGTCCCTCGCACCTTCTATATGCAGATGATGTGTAGATTTTTTGTCACGCTTATATTACTAATATTCAAAGGCTAGTCAAAATTTTTGATGATTATGGCTTAATTTCGAGACAGTATGTGAATTGGAATAAGTCCAAAATTTATTTTAGAAAATATGTTTCTAGTAATCGCATGGTTTCTCTTACTTCCTTTGCTGGATTTCGTAGAGGCTCTCTTCTTTTTGTCTAGCTTGGTGTTCCTCTCTTCATTGGTGCACCAAAGCGTAGATGGCTGCAGTGTATTGCTGACAAAATTCTTTCCAATTTTGACAAATGGAAAGGTCATACCTTGTCTATGGCAGGTCGCTTGGCTCTTATTAATTCCGTTATCTATAGTTCTTTTCTATATTCTTTTATGGTTTACAAATGGCCTTCTCTTTTGCTTAATAGATTGGAGAAATCAATTCATAATTTTCTTTGGACAGGAGATATTAAGTCAAAGAAATTGATCTCTGTTAAATGGAATGTTTGTTGTGCCCCTTTTGAGGAAGGTGGAATTGGTTTAAAAAAGCTGTCTTGGCTCAATCAAGCTTTGTTGTATAAATGACCTGGAGGGTTATTTGTGATGATGGTTTCTCCTTTTCCTTTTTAAGAAGCTGCTTTTTTACTTCTTTCAAGCAACCTAAGTCTTTTATTTCTTCTTCAGTTTGGTCCTCAATCCAAAATATTTATGTTGACTTCCATGAGAATAGCCAATAGATTCCTCGTACTGACTCTGGTTTAAGTTTTTGGTTTGACAACTGGTTGGGTTATCGCATTGTTGACAAGGTTCCTATTCCTACATCTCATTATAAGTTCTTACAAGCTTCTATTTCAGATATTCATTACACTGGGACTTGGCATATTCCTGATGCATTTGTTTCTTCCTATCTCGAAATTGTGGATGACATTAGAAATTTATTTTTCTCTTCTATGGATGATTTTGTTTGCCGATTCTCTTCCGCACGCGTTATCTCTTGCAAGGCTACATATAATCATATTAGAGTGAGCTTACCTAAGGTTTCTTGGAGCCATGAGGTATGGCATCATTACTTACCTCTGACGCGCTCTTTTCTTATTTGGAGAATTTTGCATTGTAAAATTCCCACAATTGATGTTCTCCAAGCCAAGGGTCTGCAAATGGTTTCAAGATGTATCCTCTGTTGTGCTGCCGAGGAGTCTTTGGATAACGTTTTCTCAAAATGCTCCTATGCTAAAACGCTTTGGTTGGCTTTATGCAGCTTATTTGAGGTTTTGATGGACTTAAATTCTGGGTTTTATTATCTCTTCAAGTCGGCTATACGTCTGTAATTTTCATCTCAAGTAATGGTTCTTCGGAAAGTGGGTGTACATGTTGTTAGTTGGTGCATCTGGTAAGCTCAGAACAACCTCATTTTTAAGGAAGTTATGATTTCTATCTCTGCTTCCATTCATTTTTTTTTTCCAATCTATTAAAGAAGCAGAATTATTCAAATCAAGTCATATGAATAATTCCTTAGCTAACCATTGTATCCTTCAACGGCTTTGGGTTTCTGGAATCTCTCGCCATCGTCCAGCTGCTATTCCTGTTATATGGTTATTACCTCCATCAGGTTGGACAAAGATCAACACAGATGGAGCATTATTGGGCTCCCCTGGTCAAGCGTCCGCTGGTGGAGTTTTCCGGGACTGCAAAGGCTCTGCCTTACTTTCTTTCGCTTCACCTGTTGGCAATTGCTTTGCGTTTGAAGCAGAGCTACTTGCTGTTGCCATTGTGGTAGACTAAGCTGCTATTCTTGGCCTTTCTTCGATTTGGATAGAGTCTGACTCTATATTTATGGTCCATATGCTCCAATCTAGAAGTGTTTTGGTGCTTTGGCGAGTTCGAAAGGAATGGCAGCGTTGCATCCCTCATTTTAGTTCCATTCAGTTTCATGTAAGTTACGTTTTCAGGGAAGGCAACCGTGTAGCGGACAAGTTAGCCTCTAACGGTCTTCATCTTCATCAGCCTCAGTGGTGGTCTTCTTACCCAGCTTCGTGTCATGATCTCATGCTTCATTATGCCATTAGTTTAGAATCATATAGATTTCATTAGTTCTTTTTGGTTTATCTTTCCCATTCTTGGGTTGTTTGTATTTCATATTATTAACTCTTTATTTTATTCTTAATAAATGGTGGTTTCTTAGTATGTGATGCTGGTGCTAAGGGGGTGCCAACCTTGTTGGGATGCCCAGGTACACTTCTTGATGCTAAGTTCCCCAACTTTTTATAAAAAAAATACATTGTATAAATAAATTTGAGTTTTAAATATAATTTTAAAATTTTAATTTTTTGTCAAAAATAATTTTTACTATAATGGGAACTAATTTGTAAATTAAATAAAATACTATGTGGTTCTTTGAAAATGTATACGAGGTCTTTTTTTTTTACCTATCAAAAAATAAGGGGAAAATATAATTATTAGTACTAATTTGACATTTATTAGATAGATCAGGGGTTAATTTGGCCTAAAAAGGCGCAAAACAATTAATTTGACCCTTGTTGAAATATTTAGCGCCAAATTTAACTAATTGAAAGAAATATGTCTATCGAATACATTAGCATATTTTGAACTTGATCTTTTTTGTCAATTTTTTTTTTCAAGTTACAAATTAACTCTTTAGATGTATTAACTAGTTAAAATTAAGATTTATTACATTTTAAATACTATTTTAAGGAGTCTAGATGATTTTTTTTTTACAAGTTGAAACAAAATTATTTAAACACTTTAAACTCACTCAAAGATATTTATATGGGCCAAATACATCAGCACCCCCTAAATTTGAAAGTTTTTGTTAGTTTACCTCCTCAATTTACAACTTGACCAATTAGACACCTCAACTTATTAAAAATAACATAAACCAATACTTTTAACACTATTTAGCTGTTTAAAATGGAACTATTTAAACAGCTAAATTCACTAAAAAAGTGGTTATAAGTAATGTTTTTGGTAACTTAATAAATTAAAATGATCATTTATAAGTTAAAAGTAGACTGATAAAATATGTCAAGTTTAAAGAAATATATGAACCTACTTATAAATTATACTTTTAGTAAGTTAATCTATACTATATATAAAAGTATGAATAGAGGGAGAACTTTTTTAGACAAAAAAGGATATGTATCTTTTATTTAACAACAAAAATGACCCTATAATGTATTTGAATGATTAAATTTCAGCCACTAGATTTAGATTTTCATCAAATCGTTTTTTTGAATGGATTATATTAACTAAAATTTCCTTTGATTCACATTAGATTTTCAACAAATATTTTTTTTAATGGATTATATTAACTAAATTTTTCATTTAAAATTGATTCACAACAATTTTAAATTTATAGAACTCTAAAATTTCAATAAAATAACTAAAATAAATAATAAAATCATATTATTAGGATCTATACTATATATAAAAATATGAATAGAAGGAAAAATTTTTTTGGACAAAAAGGACATGCATCTTTTACTTAATAACAAAAAATAGCCCTATAATGTATTTGAATGATTAAATTTCAGCCACTAGCACTACAAGAAAATTGATCTATAACAGGAGGAAAACTCGTCACTAAATGTATGGAAACGGTCATTAAAACTCTTTAATGACAGTAAAATGTCCGTCATGGCCCCCTGTTATTGCCTCTCCTGTTACAGGTAATTAATGACGAGAAATGGTTCCCCTCGTTAAATGTAATAGTGATAATATTGTAACTGTCATTAAAATGTATATTTAACGATGAAGTTTCCCATCACTATAGTATCATGGCTCCGATATTAAAGAGATATTTAGTGATGAAATGTCCCCTTATTATTTCAATTTTTCCTCTCAGTAAATAACACTTTAACAATGAATTTTTCTGTAATAATAATACAATTTGCCTGTCACTAAAAATACTTTTTGACCAAATCTCTCTTGCTATATCAATTTTTTCCCCTCACTAAAAGCCACTTTATCAACTGAAATTCCTCTCATTATATTAAAAATTGGCCATCATTATATATATATATATATATATATATATATATATATTAAAGAAAACACAAAGAGTTATATCTCTTTAAGTTATATGAGTTCTGTAGATACATGAATGTCAAATATATAAAATATTGTCAAAGTTTCATCTTTAACTTTCTATTGCCTAGTATTAATAAAGTTTTTTCACATACAAGGATGGTGTGCTATTAGTCAGCAACCAAAAAAATGGTAAGTTAGTCAATATTTTCCTTGTCAATTTTTATTTATTTTTTTTTGTCACAAGCAACCTACAAAAAATAAAACAAAATGCATATATTAGCCTTTAATATTAATAAGAAATAATAAATACCAAAGTTAAAATAATAATGAAACTATGTCAAGTTTAAAGAAACATATGAACCTACTTATAAATTATATTTTTAGTTAGTTAATCTATACTATATATAAAAGTATGAATAGAGGGAAAACTTTTTTAGATAAAAAAGGATATGTATCTTTTACTTAATAATAAAAATGACCCTATAATGATTTTGAATAATTAAATTTCAGCCGCTAGATTTAGATTTTCATCAAATCATTTTTTTGAATGGATTATAGTAACTAAAATTTTCTTTGATTCACATTAGATTTTAATCAAATCTTTTTTTTTAATGGATTATATTAACTAAAATTTTCATTTAAAATTGATTCACAACAATTTTAAATTTATTGAACTCTAAAATTTCAATAAAATAACTAAAATAAATAATAAATTCATATTATTAGGATGAATTAAAAACATATTTCGTGGAGGCAATTAAAAAATATTTTCATAATTTATTTTTATTTCAATTGTACTTTTACAAATTAAAAAATTAATTTATTTTATTTTATAAGTAAAAATTTATATTTTGCACAAGAGTTAAATTATAAATCATAATAACTTTTATAATTTGTTTTATTTATTTGTTTATTGAAATTCCAATCAAATGATTTTTTTTGTTTACCATATGTTTAAGAAAAAACATTAATTTAACCATTTAAACATTACTCAAATAATTTGTTTATTTGTTTATTTTAATTTGACAATCATAGAACAAATATATTTGTAATCTTATTTAATAAATTTTCCGTAATTTGGATGGTTTCTATTGTTTTGAAAAGCAAGTTGTTATAACCCGAATTTTTATAAATTATAAAATTAAATTTCTGAGATTTGCAGTGTTAATAATTATTTTATATATTTATGATATTTGATTATTAGCAAAATTAAATTTGAGATTTTGGTGTTGAATATTACTTTAATATTATTAGTATTATTACTTACGTAGAATTATTGACTTAGTGTATTTTAATACACTTTAATATTATTATGTTTGTATATTATTGGTGGTAGAGTTTTTAATTTGAGAGAAATATTTGAGTTTTTAATATGTGGTGGAGAATATTTGGGAAGTAGATATTTATTTTAAATTATTATAGTTGTAATTTTTGTACTATTTTATTAAAAAAAAGTTAGTAGTAAAAAAAAACGTCACAGTAGATTTTTATGTTCATTTCTTTCCTTTATGCTCATTAGTCTTCTTCCCCTGCAACCCGTCAACCACCACTATCACCCACGCCTACCCAGCCACCGTCCGGACCACCAGCCACCACCACCAGCTCCTGCCAACACCGTCAACTCCTTCCCTTTCCGCCGCCATCTCTCTCCCATTTTTCTTGTTTTTGGCCTGTTGGAAGAAGGGTCACCGGAGACGATTCCGGCGATGACGGGAGCCGAGGTTGGTCTTGTTTGGAAGCTCATCCTCCGGGATTCTCAAATCTTCAAACCGTTTCGAGTTTCAACTCCGGTAATTATCCCGTTTTTGAATAATTCGATTTTTGGTATTTTGAGTATTAGGTTAGATTGAGCTTGAATTTGAATTATTTAGCTAGAGTTGCTTTGAGATTGTTTGTTGTAGAGATTGAGAGCTTGCTAAATATAATTTTTATTTATTTTTCTGAAAAATTTTGAAATTCCCGAGCCTCGATTACTGTTCACGACACTATTCCAAGCTCAGGTAATTTTTATATTTTTAATAAATTCTATATATTATTTTGAGAAACTTTCGTGAAGGAAGTTTATTAAAATTATGTGTAGAATTTTTATTATGAATTTTTGAAATTTTATGTGAAAAATGAATTTTTGGAAAAATTAGTATAAATTTGTAATTTTTATATTTTAGTTGAAATGATTGATAATTATTATGTTTTGGATAGGTTTTGAGAAATAAATAGCATCGAAATAATTTTTATGAATTATTTACTATTTTTAGTTAATTATTGTAATTTCCGGGAAAATATATGAATAATAACTTTATTTAACATTTTTAAGCTTAAATGAGTTTTTAGTTATTTTACTATATATTTGAGCAATTTAAATAATTATTTGTAATTAATACTATTTAATTGAAAATTTTGAAAGAATATATTTTAATCATGGAATTTAATTATAAATTAGGATTTTATTATTTATTTTGGAAATAAACGTCTTTTATGCTTTTATTATGTAAATAGATTGAATTGTGGCATTTAATTGAATTTTTTTAGTTTATGTCTAAATATGTATTTTTGGAAAATTGTTGAAAATTAATAAATTATCTGATTTTAATTAAAATTGTTGTTAGTTATTCTGTTTTAGACTATTTTTTATTAATAAAAGTATGAAAAATAATTTTATAATTAATTTCCAATTTTAGTTAGTAAATAGCAATTTTGGGAAAATGAATGAAAAATAAATTAATTATTATTTTTGAGTCTAGATGAGTATTTTATTATTTTTATTATTTTTATGATATTAATAAGTGATTTTAATAATTATTTACAATTTATGCTAATTTAATTGTAAAATGGAAATTTTATGCTATTAATGGATTTTATTAGCAAATATTATTGTGAATTGGAATTTTATTATTTATTTGGAAAATAAATTTCTTTAATATTTTTATGATATATTTTGGTGATTTG
>CATIWK010285029.1:0-10756 GCA_949634005.1 Mallotus japonicus
TAAAAATCCAATTAGTTTGCTCATTTTCACATGCCTATGACTTAGATTTGCTATAATAGAAGGTAAATGTTATCCACAAAATATTGACAACCTGCTTGGTGGAAGTAACCCAAATTAAAATGTTCAGCATCACAGGTATAGACTAGCAAATGGGACTACAGATAATATGGGCCAGAAAACTACTAGAAATACAAGCCAATGATCTATGAGTAGGGTAGAAAGACTTTCAACAAGAAGAACCTACACAACTTCAATGGTAAATACACTACAATAATAAAGGTAACGATCTAGAGCTGCAGATACATGCACTAGATTGGATTATGATACACATACAGAATGCCATGCACTTGATTCTACATGAAACATTGCATCTTACAAAATCCTTCAGGTCAAAATTAAAGAGATGCTTACTATTTTGTCCTGTGGAGAATGCAGTGTGTTCTTCGAAATGTGGAAATCAATCACATATGCTCCATATCCGGGCTACAATGGAGAAAGGTAGATTAATGCATTTCTCAATGTAGGCAGAAAACATAAGAAGGGGGGGGGGGGGGCGGAAATTACCTTAACTTCAAGAGAAGCAAGCATACTCCCCATTTTCATCAATGGATAGAATCTGCAGGTGATACAAATCAGAGAAAGCTTTCAATTTCAATTTCAAGACATCAGATATCATGGAAGGCACAGCCACCTTGACAAAATTCAGATGCAATTCCATTGGATTGATGGCATTCATGCCTATCTCATGAAAGATAGCCACACTGACAAATTATTGGAACACCCCTCAAATTGCACAACCATTCAACTAGCAATGGAAGCAACCATAGGATCAACTACCAACAATGTGCACATAGCACTAGGCATTCACACTATAAACAGTGAGGAGAAGAGGGGGTTGGGGAAGGAAGGCAGTTTGCAAACCAAAGAAGTTAGAATCAATGTCCAAATTGACAACTCCCTAGAACATGTTCATAATTACACATTTGATCTCTAATAAGCAAAAAGCATGAAGTTGTTGCCTAAACATACTGTCAGTTAATAAACTATTGCTGTCATCCACATATAACGTCTACCTAAAAAAAAAAAAATCTTGATCTAGCCTACAAGTCCAAAAACTTCAAATGGATATCATTTGCAGAAACTAAAATGGGAAAAGCTTCTCTCAGACTACAGGCATCCCACGCGCTGTACACAGAGTTTGATTGATGCTTTCGTTTGTTCCGTCAAATTTGTCGGTATGCAAATAAATGAATAAAAGTCTAGAAATTCAATAAAATAAAATAAATAAATAAAATGACTAAATTCAAGAGTCTTATTATGGGTTTTTCCTTTTTTACTCGGTAAATTTTAATTTAATAAGTATTTAAAAATTATAAGTATATTATTTTATTTATATGTCTATTTATTTTTTTAATTTTAATAGTATTATATTATAATATAGTAATTTATTTTAATTTTGACTATTTACTTATTAAATTTACTATAATAAGACTTATAAAACTATGTTATCTAATTTGATTTATAAAAGATAAAAGACCAAATGCTCTATTTCACACTTGAACTTTATCCTTTTGACATATGACAAATCTCACTTTTATTGTGACCAATAACACATATAAAATTTTATTTTGGACTCACATAACACCTGAAATGACAAAAATTGGCGCTTTCTCACACACTTAAGTTACATGAAAAGTTGTTGAGTTGGATTCTAACATTAAAAAATTCCCCTTTCTTTTTTTTGGACAAATAGTTAACTAACCCCTTCAACTTGTATCTTTGGATCAAATAGACCAAATCTGAACTGTTTTAACAAATACACCCAATACTCCTATTTAAAGGTCTAATAACTCCATGTTTTAGCTCTTAAACTCACGTGTATAACAATCTCTTCTTAAAAGTCAATTTATGATTTTTAAAATTAAAATGTATTTAATATTCAATATTTATATTAATTTAACTTTTCAAAACTCCTTTTCCATCCTTATCTATTAATTTATTTATTATATTTATCATCTTCCTATCTCTATACCGTTGAATACCCATCGAAGGATTCAAAGCCATTCTTTCCCTCTAGTAATTTTTTTTTTCAGAAATCTCCAATTAAATTTTTTTATTCATTTCTTTCTATTTTTTCTTACTGATCACAACCAAAAGAAAACCCACTTTAAAATTACAGCCAAAATCACCAGTCTTTGAGTACTTATAATCAGTCCTGTTCTCTTTCAAAAACATTAACACCTCATGCTTTCTCTTAGCATCGTCAAGATCTGCAATCTCACACTCCACCTCATAATAAAACCCAAAGCTATACTTAGTTTCATCAGCCTCTAACTTAAACCATTTCCATGCATAACCATCTCTAACATTCTCAACCAATTTAGATGGATTAACCACACATTCACAACTAATCAACATATCAATTTATTCTTCATCTTCCTCCACATGGCTTTACACCATTGATGAGTAAAGGTTTAGCCAAAGGGGATTATTTTTAAAGAAACACAAGCGAAGAACAACATGTTTAAAGGATATAAGGGCATATACAGAATCGAGGAAAAAGTTTTGTTGATGATGGGTCTTTTATGTGAAATTGAGAAAGAAAGGTTTTGAGGTGATTGTAAGTGATGAGTTTGTTTGTTCATTTCTACTTCAATTTTTTTTTAAGAAGAGAAGCCGATGCGATGGAATTTTGGTGATGGGTTTGTTTGTTTGTTGAGGAGATGAAGGAAAAGAAGATGGGTCATGGTATAGAGAGTGATTATAGTCATCACTGGTGACAAATTCCTCGAAGGGAACCAGAAAGTTGAAGGCGAATTAAGAACTGGATCTATTTCTTTAACAATGAAATGGCGAGATTATCGTGGAGGTGGCAGTGACAAAACGACAGCGGAAGAGCTGAAATGAGTTTGAAACAAATACCAATTCTACATTCCAATTTAAGTTTGATTTAGTTTTGAAAATATCAATAAAATATTTGAATATAGATTTTCTCTTTCTTCCAAAGAAGTTGTATTACACGCACATAATTTGGTAAAAAAATTGGGGTTATTAGGCTTTTAAATAAGAGTATTAGATCTACTTGTTAAAAAAGTTTAGATTCAGTCTATTTGATCTAAAGATACAACTTGAAGGGGTTAGTTGACCATTTGTCCCTTTTTTTTTTATACAAAAGTCACATGCAGATCATAGATAAAGAAACTGAAAAGCCTTACTGGAGGGCCAGAGACAAAAGATTGATTAATCGTTAATGGTTGATTAAATCCGAAAAGGGAAGAAGTAGATGATAATCCTAAAATTTTTTGCTTCTGAAGGTTAGGTTCCATTCTGTCCCCAGGTATCAAACACACTTTGGACCCTCTGCTGTAGTTCCTTGTTTCTAATTTATTCAATCCTCTTCTTGTTCCATGAAAATTTTCTCCAAACCCAATCTTTTCTCCAAAACCTACTGCTTCCACTCCCCAAAAACACCACCAAAACACCCAGCCCTGGACCTAATTTCCCTTCTCTGTGCAATCCCAGATTGGGCTAACTGGGTAAAAGAGCGAGGAATACAGTAGAAATGCATTTTGTACACCCACGATAAATGGGTTGAGCATAGAAGTTCACTTCGCCATATACGCCACTTACTCTTAAGTCTGCAGTCGCGTGTCATTTTGTCAGTAATACCTCTTGTATTTGTTCTTACTTCAGTCGCTGTCATATTAGCTAGCTATAATTCTGCTGTGGAGTTGCATTTCTTGCATGGGTTCTTCCCTGTTTTCAAAGCTTCTTCTTTGCCTTATCAGTTGACAGCTCCAGCATTGGCGTTGTTGCTTGTATTCAGGACAGAAGCTTCTTAATCGAGATTCGAAAAGGGTAGGAAATCTTGGACTAAGGTTATTTCGGATATTAATGACTTTGCTAGACAGGCTATTGCTATTGTTGATTGTTCAAAAGATGTTGTTCTTAGAAATGCTCTCCTGCAATATATCACTACATTTCCAATTGCACTTAAGGTTAGTTTGCATTTGCTTTATTACATGGTCAGAAATCGCAAGTGTAGAGAAAAGGTGGCCAGAAACCAGTTTAATCTCTTTTTTTTATATGATTAATTATTTATTTGGATGATGATGATGATATGGTGGTGGATGGTGGAATTTGCGGGAGTGGTGAAAGTAAAGAGAAAGTGGTGGCTATAACAATAGTGATTTTAAATTGGACAATGATACGGCCTCGAGTATCGCGAGTCGCGACAAGTTACCAATTGAGTCCCTAAAAAATAACCAGCTAGGTCCCTATAATTTGCTCAAAAAAATTTTCTCCCATTTTTGCCCCCAGATATATTGGGGGGGCCATCTATTTGAGTGGGGTCATTTTACCCCGCAATTTACTGTTGGATGTCACGACTCGCGACATCCAACGTTATCCTTTTAAATTATGCCCACCACCTATTTGATGATTTTTCTTGTTTTTTCAAGATTTCTAAGTTAATTTTGATGTTATTTTAAATTATGTTCACCATCTGTTTGGACAACGAAATCAAAGATGAAATAAGGACTAAAAATAGAGTAAGAAATCTTTTCCATTAGAGGACGAGCACAAATGAAGCAAGCAAAAGGAAGAAAAAAAAAACAACTTGATATGAAAGTTGTGTAAAAAAAAAAGAAGAAGACAAAGTTAAACTTAGTGGCTTTTTTACTGTTGCCATATGCCACCTCAGCATGTAAAAGACCCTAACACTCATCACTGCGTTTTCAACCACTCTTTTGTTCACGTTGTTCAAATAATTGCTAACCAGGTTTAAAATGTTGAATTCAGGTGTTAAATATGTTCTAAATTGAAGTTTAGATGTGCTATTGGTTACAATGAAAAGTGAGGTGTGTCATGGGTCAAAAGGGTAAAGTTCAGGTGTGAAATAGAGCCTTTGGTCTTAAATAAAGGAATAAGGTTCGATTTGACCCTTAAACTTTTTTCGAAAGTTCAATTAAGACCAAAATGACATTTTTTGACATTTTAGCCCAATACTTGTCCAAAATGAGCCATTTAAACCCACTTTTTATCTTTTGATAGAGCGTGTAAAATACGTGTTGATTAACAACTAAAATATAATAATAAATAATATGAAGCTAAAAAAAATTAATATTCATTTTTCTCTTCCTAATCCCTATTTTCACTCTTCCTAATTTCTATCCCTAATTTTTATTTCTCTCATTCTCTTAAAAAAAAAAAAACTCTTCCACCGTCATCACCACTGCCGCTGCTCTTCCTCTCCACTGTCGCTGCTCTTCTTCTCCATTTAGACAAAATTATATATGCCTAAATTAGTAGATTGCCCAAACTGCCCCCAATCTCACTCCGGCAACCCCCAAAACCACCACCAGAGGCAGCCGAGAAAACCCTAAGGCAAGAACAAACACCAATTGATAAGAAAGCAGCTCATTTTCTTTACTTTCCTCAACTGCATCTGTAGCTCAATCTACTTCCTTCTCAATCCTCAATCTCTTTCCATCGAATGTCTAAGCCATCCTTCTTGAATCTTCTTTCACTATTTTCTCCTTATTTGCTCTCTTTCCTCCCCGCTTCAGTCCCTCCTAATTCTGTCCTTGCCGCTACCCTTTTTCACCTCGCTAACTCGGTTGATTTTGAAAGTGATTTGGAGCGCATTATAGTGGGTGCTTGGATTTCATTTCCTAATTATTATGGGGTTCTAGGATTTGGTAAATTTAGGATTGATACTGATGTGTTAGGGAAAAATGGGCAGCAGTTGTATCATTACTCTGCTTCCATATTCTTTTAGTAAGTGTGCTTGTTAGAGATGTAGTGTTTGTAAGGAAAGATGAGGAAGAGAAGTTTTTAGGCATTGGAAAGAGTGGTGGTTTTGGGGGTAGAGGAGGTGTTGGTGGAGGCGGTGGAATTGGTGGTGGTGATGGTTGAGGTGGTGGCCTTGGAGGTGTTGCGGGAGGGCACTGAAGTTGTATAAGTGATAGCAAAGGTTCAGCTGCATTTCCTATTTTTGCAATTCTGCAGTTTCATTATCAGTTCTGGAGAGGGCATTGTTAGTTTCATTGTCAACTTAACCAATGGAAGGCAGCTAGAATGGCTACAACTCTAAGCAGTGGTAATTCTAATCCCTGCATGTTTGATAGCAAATGGTCCAAGCCGCCACCGTCATTTATGAAATGCAACTTCGATGCTACTTTATTTTCTCAGATTCATCGAGTGGGTTCTGGTTTGGTTATTCACGATGAGTTTGGTCGTTTTTTGAGAGGCAGGCGCAGTTTACATCAAGGTATTATGGACCCAGGTATTGCTTAAGCCCTTTCATGTCGAGAAGCTCTCTCCTGGCTTAATGACAAGAAATTTAGCGAGGTGGTCATAGAAATTAATTGTTTAGTTCTTCATCAGGCTATAACTCGATGATCCCTTGATCTTTCTCCCTTTGGTTTAATTGTTTAGGATTGCATTTCTATGTCACATAGCTTCGTCTGTTGCACGTTCTATTTTGCTAGAAAATCAGCTAACCAAGTCGCTCACTTGCTTGCAAGGAGTGCAGGGCTGCAGTCTGACCTTGAAGAGTAGGGGTCTGTCCTACCTTCTTTTATTTTTGATGTCCTTCAGCTTGATTTAATGAATTAATTCCCTCATTTTCTTCAAAAAAATGATAATATTTATATTAAGTATTTTTTATTCAGTTCACGCACTTTTAATTTGTGGTGTATTACACGTTCCATCAAAAGATAAAAAAATGGGTTTAAATGACTCATTTTGAACAAGTATTGGGCTAAAATGTCAAAAAAGGTCATTTTGACCTTAATTGAACTTTCATGAAAAGTTTGAGGGCCAAATATAACCTTATTCCTTAAATAAAATATAAGTAAATCTAATATTTTTAATAATTTAATTGTATTAGAAATAAAATAGAAGATAATTAAAATAGAAAACATACTCTCAATTAAATTATAATTATTTTTTAATTAATTTACTTTTTATTAGAGATAAAATATAATTTAACCTAATTAGAATAGGAAATAGACTTTTAAATAAATTAGAATTATATTTTAATTAATTTAATTTTACTTTTATTAGTAAATGACTAAATTATCCAATTTTATATAACAATAAAAGTATACTTTTTGGTAATTTTGCAGTTTCGTGGCTATATATATATTTGCGCATACATATCCTTCTTCTGCCGCACAAGTCATTGAATCGGAAAACCCATTTTAATTTGTTGTTTTGAATTTGTTGATTGATCTCATGGAATCCGATCAAAATCTCATGGCCCTAATCCCATACCAAACCAATTTTCACGAAACTAATTTCATCGATTTTGTTCGAAATCAAACCAGAATTCACCCAATTTATCCAATTGATGTAGATCAAAATCGAATTCGGAAGCGAAATCGAGATGATGATGATATCGACGACGACAATGACGAAGACGAAGATTCTCCCTTTTTGTCCCACATATACCCGGTTGCTACTCACTTACCTGGTTCTTGGTCTGATCCGGTTTATGACAACGTGGAATGGTATGAACGTTATTATAAGCCTGGTTTTGCCGAATGTGTCCCGGAATATCGACAATGTCCGGAATCAATACATGCAGGGGCATGTGTTAAGTTCGGGTTACATATGTTCAGGAGCGGAGCAAGGAATTTAGTAAAGGGGCCAATATTAATATTCAATACTAAAATAATTATACAAATTTTTTTAGGGGGGGCCAGATTAATATTTAGTACTATATATTAAGTGAATTTTAGAAAGTTTGAGGGGCCCGGGCTCCCCCTTGTCCCCCTATTGGCTCTGCCCCTGCATATGTTGGATGTGAAGTTCGGGTTTCCTATGTTGGATGTGTACAAGGTTAAAATCGTTATTGAGGATTTTGTGATAGCGAAACAACTTTATGGTGTAGACTATTCCAACTCTTCTTCTTCAAGGTTGTACGGTACAATTAAAGTTTACAAAGTAGGGCGACCTGGATGGGAACAGTGTGGGGAATTATTGTACAAGTGGAAAAAGATAACGCAGAATCCATCAATCTATTTGAAAACCACGGTGAGATCACCTTGCCGCACCTAAAGCATCCCTTTTTTCTTCAGTCAGACATTGCAATAATTGTTGCTCTCAAGTTAAATTGTGTCAATTTATTAAAAAACTCTGATGGATCTGATAAATATGATTGTTATGGTCCTTACCATATTAAAGAATTTGGGGATGAAAAAATTTCTTCTGGCAGAATTTATTTTGGTGGCAGACCTATTTCTTGGTTGCGCGGTTCATCTTTTGAAACTAGATTAGCTTGGGGTTCAGCTGCATTTGGTGCATTTGGTGTAGAAGAAAAATTGGATTGTCGTCCTAATCCCATCTCTGTCTATGTGGAATATGGTGTAATTCATCTTGTTGTAGAGGCTGAAGTGTTATCCGTTGCGGTCTTGGATCACTCTGTTACCCGTGTTTCTGGCTATATCTATGCCCTCTCTTGCATACTGGATCCAAATGTTAAAAGTGTTCTTTTCGAAGGAAACAAGGTGGCACTCGATTCTCACACAATTACCCTTCAAAAACCAATTGTAGCTGTGCCATCCAAATCCTATCTTTTAATTGAGGCCAAACTACATGATCAACGGGGGAAACTCATCGTGCATGGAACTTTTCCCTTTCTTCCTCTCCCAACTGGAATATTTGTCTCAGCACCTTCCAATACCAATATCGAAATTCGTGTGCAATGGCATTGTAATCCATATAGATATGAGAATCTCTAAGTTATTTACTTGCTATGTTGCCATTTATATTTACATTTGTATATTTAATGCTATGTAGAGAACTTATTTGGATGATTCTGTTCTGATCTTCTAAGCTATTTATTTATTTCTATGACTTTTTACCTGGACAAACGTATATACATGTACGCATCATTGCATATCTATTCTTCCAATGCTTGATTTTTCTTTCCTGCTGCTCTTCACACTGGGCGCTGCCACTATATCTGTCTTGCTTCCTTGTGATTATACATGATCGTGGTTTTATAGGTCTTGGGATTGACCAAGACTTAGAACCATTTTAGTATGCCACCTTGATTTGGTGAATTTAGAGTTTAGATTCCCAGCATAAAGAGTTTTTAAGCAAGATTCTTTTCTGCTGATCTTGTGCATATGTAGTGAATAAATCAATCTTTATAGAAGATGAAAACCATTTCAAACAAGGCGCTCTTCTTTCTTGTCAAAGATGCAACCTTTATCCTTTCTCTTTTCTCTCAAAACTATTGAAAAATCTTTAAGAAACCCTTTTTTTGAAAAATTTCAGAGAGCCCAAATCCTGTTTTTTTATGAACAAAACCAAGAGATTGCTTTTTGTGATTCTTTTGCTCCACAAAATTCTTCCAAACTCAACCAAAACACACACGCATATATATAGATATATATATATATATAAAGGGTTTTTCTGCAATACCTCTACCTTTAAAAAAATTAATTTGAAAAAAAAAATACCTGTTATATTAAGTTAACCAGTTATAAGTTTTAAAAAGATTACGGTTATTGCTTAAAATCTAAATTAAAAGACACATGTTATATTAGGTTAACCAGTTATAAGTTTTAAAAAGACTACGCTTATTGCTTAAAATCTAAATTAAACATTTGTGGTTCACCATATATTATTTTATGGTCAACCATAAATTGTAAAGTTAACATATCAAATTAAATATATTTTTATATACTTTATGAGATATTTTAAGTTAAACCACAAATCGATATATAATAAAAATAAAATTATTATATAACAGAAATTTCAATTGAGAAAATAGCTAGTTTTACTATTAATTTAATTTTTTTATTATTAAACAAATACACATATTTTTAATAGTGACACTTCTTCAAAAAAAAAATAGTGACATAAATATTGTTGACCATTTGCATGATCAAACTTCTAATTTTGATCTTTGATAATCAATTTAAGTTGCTAATAATTTTATTTAAGTGTGTATAAGTTAGGACTCTATTGGAAATCAAAATGGAGCATAAATATCAAAGAAAAACATCTTTGGACATTGATCTCAAGTATGATCACAA
This sequence comes from Mallotus japonicus, assembly GCA_949634005.1. Taxonomy (NCBI): domain Eukaryota; kingdom Viridiplantae; phylum Streptophyta; class Magnoliopsida; order Malpighiales; family Euphorbiaceae; genus Mallotus; species Mallotus japonicus. The sequence goes on from CATIWK010285029.1 coordinate 10,053, forward strand.
CTAGGATTTTTGAGTTGGTTCAACCTCTGAGATTCAAGGAGGCTTTTGAAATCCTTAGATCTTTATAATGGGAAAGTGTTCTTCTTGACATTTGAAGTAGACATCTTGAGCTTTCTGAATTGAGCTTATTTGTCAAAATCCGAGTTCACTTGGGTATGAAAATCTTGAGTCGAAGTCAAAATAAGTAGTTTGCTATTTTAAAATATACAACTCTTAGTATTTCAAACATATCTTGAGCTACATAAGTCCAATTGAGGTGATTCAAAATGATATGGAAATATAAGTCAAATATCTACAATTTTTATGAGGAAAGTGTAGGCAAATTCAAAATTTTCCTATAGACAATCACGGTTTCAACCCATGCACTGCTGTCTGATAGCAGTCTGCTGTTTTAGATTGCACAACTCTTAGTATTTCAGCAATAACTCAAGCTAAAGAAGTCTAATTGAGCTGATTCAAAATGATATGGAAAGATAAGTCAAATATATACAACTTTTATGAAGAAAGTGTAGGCAAATTCAAACGTTTCCAGTAGCCAATCATGGTTTTAATCTATGAATAGTAGTCTGACAGCATTACTTTCTATAATTCAAAATTATAATGTTGGAGACATTATTTGCACCTCCAACAGCTATAATTTTGAGTATATAAACACCTCTAGAGCTGAATTGAAGTTAAGACACTTGCCTATTACATTTTTCTTT